>WBNM01041452.1:0-63178 GCA_013399055.1 Ramphastos sulfuratus
CCTTAAACCAGCACACATTAATACAGGCTTAGAGTGCTGTGACTGACTGCTTGCACTGGGATAAGGATGCCTAGCAAGAGGATACGGGGAATGGTTTGAAGCTGACAGAGTGTAGATTTAGACGTGATCTTAGGAAGAAGTTCTTCAGTATGAGGGTGGTGAGACTCTGGAATAGCTGCCCAGGTAGACTGTGGATGCCTTCTCCCTGGGAGTGTTCAATGCCAGGTTGGATGAGGCCTTGAGCAGCCAAGCCTAGTGGAGAGATGTCCCTGCCCATTGTGGGGAGCTTGGAGTAGATGATCTCTAAGGTCCCTTCCCTAAGCCATTCTGTGATTCTATAACATTGGCACTTGGCATCCCACTGCTGTGTAGAAGCAGGCCAATGTTACCTCAAGCATTTCTGCACTTGCTTCCTTTGTGCTCCCTGTGATAAGACTTGCTCCCTGTGATAGGACAAGGAGCAATGGACAGACGCTGCAGCACAGAAGGTTCCACCTCAATACAAGGGGGAAATTCTTTACTCTGAGGGTCACAGAGCACAGGAACAGGCTCCCCAGAAGGGTTTGGAGTCTCCTTCTCTAGAGCCTTTCAAGGCCTGTCTGGATGCACTCCTCTGTGACCTGAGCTAGATTATGGTCCTGCTCTGGCAGGGGGGTTGGACTCGATGATCTCTATGGGTCCTTTCCAACCCCTAACATCCTGTGATCCTGTATTGCAGAGATGTCTCCAAGACAATTTCACTAAAAAAAATCTCAAAATGAAGGTTCACAGTATGGGCACACCTTACCATATTCCTTAACTTCAAATTCTGCAACAGCTGAACTTAGGAAATTCTTCTTGTAGTTGGCTTCAATCTTCCAAATTCCATACCTACAAAACATCAGTGATCAAACTTTTTTTTTTTTTTTTTTTGGTAAGATGAAAATTAAGGTTGAAGATGATTTTACTGCTTAACAAGATTCACATTAATAATTAGGGAGAAAAATTCTGCACCAAGTTTTTGCACATGTCCAATGCCTACTTTGAGAAAATTCTGGTTTGATGCTTTAATTGTTACTTGAAACTTATTTTAAAACATGGAAAGTAACTGGAAAAGAATTTGCCATCATTTATATTATGACTGTAATCATAATGTTTTGGTGACTTCACATTCTGAAGTCTGCAGATCTAACCAGGGGCATTAAGACATTATTTGCTTGCTTCTTTCACTTACCACTCCTGAGGTTAGACAAATGCCTGTTTGTGGCTACAAGTCTGCTTTAGTGCTGTAAGCAGGACTAGTATGCAGCACCTGCCTGATTTACCCTTATTTGGATGATTTTTCTTTGCCATTAGAAGTACTCAGAAAGCATTTCCTTCATTTCAAATTGCTTTTCTTAAACCCACAGAAGCTCTTTGTGCAGAGCATATCTAATGTGTCCTTCTTCCTATCTTACCATGCAAAGAAACTCAATTCCTTCTGCCTTCATTTATATATTAGATCCATTTAATCTCTGCCAGTTTTGTAACAAATTTTGCTTAGTGGAAGTTAAATAACTATTTTCCCCAATAAGAAAAACACAGTAATGGCCTATTATAAATTATTTGCTTAAAAAAAGTAAACACTTATCCTGTTTACCCTAGGCTGCATCAAGAGGAGTTTGGCCAGCAGGGCAAGAGAGGTGATTCTGCCCTTTTACTCTGCTTTTGTGAGACCCCCACCTTGAATAATGCATCCAGTTCTGGTATCCCCAGCATAAGAAGGACACAGAGTTTTTGAAGCAAGTCCAGAGGAGGGCCACAAAGATGATCCAAGGGCTGGAACATCTCTGTTATGAGGACAGGCTGAGGGAGCTGAGGTTGTTCAGCCTAGAGAAGACTCTGTGGGGATCTTATAGCTGCCTTCCAAGACCTGAAGGGATCCTACAGGATGACTGGAGAGGGGCTTTTCATGAGAGTGTCTAGCAATAGAACAAGGGGCAATGGTTTTTAGCTGAGAGAGAGTAGGTTTAGACTGGATCTTAGGAAGTTCTTCAGTACAAGGGTGGTGAGACTCTGGAATAGGTTAGTTCATTTCTTGCATAGACAGAGAATGGGCACGGGCATCTACACTGAAAAATGTCTTTGTAACAGCCAAGAAAATGACCCACACAGACATCTCTGAGAGTTCTCTGACTAGAGCACTGAGGCACCACTGCAGTTTACCTAATAACTTGTAGAAATTCAGTTCCTACAATCTTTTAGCCGTGTAGCAGTATGATAAAAAATCTGCAAGTCTACAGTTAACAGATACTTAGTTTCAAGGAGACATCATTAATCTTCCCTCAGAAAAAATGTACTGATGCTTATTTCCTAATACAAAGTAAATCAGTCAACCCCCCTTTTTTTTTCCCAAGCACCTGCTATCATGCTTCTGCCAGCTCAGTGAATCTTCAGCACCCTCTCAAGACTAAAAGGAGAACTGACGAGATACTGGTTTTGAATGGAACAAAAATAATTGCACTATTTGTAATAATAATTACAATAATAATGGAAAAATGCTGATGATTGATCTGGACATATGAAACATGAAAGTTTCCCCTCTCTGAAATCAATACATCTTTGACACTGATTCTATCTTTATAGTTGAAAGCTTTTGTTACCCCTTCATTTTTAATTGATCATGATAAACCTACCACTAAGTGGTTTTTAACTTCAGTTTTATCAAAAGTATTTTCACTCACTACATCTCCTCACTTTGTCTCATTTCAAATGAGAATATGCCACCTATCTGAGTGTAAGCTTCCCACTGGGCTTCAGAAGACAAATGTTACTTTGGAAGGCAAATGAAAAGGACAACACTTGGTCCTAAGTTCCTTATTTATACCATGGTCACACCCCATGTGAAACATTAGAAATCTCCAAGTTCAACTCATGTATGCTCTGTATACCAAGTAAAAGAAACCCTGACAGTGTTAAAGACAAGGCAGTAGTATGTTAATAATTCTCAAAAAATGCTAAATAAATCTACTTAGGATTAGGAGGAATCTTGAAGTCAGGAAAAGAAACTATTCCAGTAAAATCTTCTTCTTCTGTAATATCCACTTTTACTCCTTCAGGATCCTTTAAATGATAACAGGAAAGAAGCAGCAGTTATAGATCATTCTCAACAAAGGGAAAAATCACTATTTTGTGATTTCATTTTCATTCATTCTAAGAGTTTTGCCTATTTCACAGCACAAAACCACATTTGTAGAAACAGCTCAGACTGAAATTCTGACAAAATACTTTACTATGGTTCCAACAATTAAAAGTTGTTACTACACAACACTTAAAATGGCTACAAAGTTACTGTAATAAGAGGCCTATTAAAGGCTAAAAAATATAGTAGATACTGATCATTTTTCGACCTTAGATGAAGCAAGCAAGAGTATGAAAAGAATACATGGTTTAAAATCCCTCAAAAATCCTTTCCAAAGGTGTTAAAGATTTTTTTTTTTTTTAATATTCCCCCCCCCCCCCATTCTGTAACAATTTCAGATCTAGGACTTGAAAACTCCTATCCAACTATGCAAAGCTACTTTTAGATCTTTTAAAGGATGTCTAGCTACCTGCAAAAACATCTAGCAGTTTTATTAACTATTGATTGCATCACTGAGTTACCATCTAGCTACATTTACTGGTTTTGTAATCTACAGAATATTAAGATTAAATTCAATTACAACTTACCACAAAGGTGAGGACAATTTCTTGATGAGCTGGCTTCAGTTCATCACTCAGAGAGTAAACTCTGACTTTCACTGTAAGGATTATCCCATTAAATCTCAAAGTCAGAGCATTGGAGGGATCTTAAAAATCTAAAAAACCCAACCTTTTATCCCAAATAATTTTATAATTTAATATTTTTAGAATGCTCTTGACCTGTTGTTAGTATGGCCTCCGAAAGTATTTATTCATGCTTGCAACAAGAGACCCTGCACCACCACTCTTTCCCATTGAATCATCCCAGTGCCATGTAATTTTTAACCATCACAATCCCAGCATATCACTTCTGCAGGAAAAAGAGCTCTGTCTGCTTGAAAGCAGTGACTCAATCATTTCTTCACACACAGCTTTCACAAATTCCCAGGAAAATCATTCACTCTTTGTGCCACAGATTACTCAGGGTGTAGAGGGCAGGAACTGAGAAGCAACTGATTGGGAGAAGTGATTAATTCCTGCTGATGATCATCAATGAGTTCAAAATCTTATTCTGCTGATGAAGAATTTAAATAGCAGCCCACGGCAACACAGCATAACCAAGAGATTAAAGGACATTTAAATCCCCATTCCTTGTCAAAAAACACTTTAAAAATTAAATAACAGGCAAGAGAAACAAGCATTATTTACCTGACTGATCAGGAGTATAAACTGGTTTGTCTGTATGAATAAAGAGAAACCCATTCTCATAGGAAACAGGAATTTTTTTTAGTCTTGTAAAATGTGGAGAAACAGCTTCCAAATACACAAAGTTGACTGAATTCTCTGTTTGTGGTAAATCTGTTGGTTGAAGCTGGGGAGGGGGTAAAATAAAGATTTTTAAAGAATATTAACCTTTTTTTAAAAAAAT
Organism: Ramphastos sulfuratus; assembly: GCA_013399055.1. Taxonomy (NCBI): domain Eukaryota; kingdom Metazoa; phylum Chordata; class Aves; order Piciformes; family Ramphastidae; genus Ramphastos; species Ramphastos sulfuratus. The sequence continues at coordinate 4,568 of WBNM01041452.1, forward strand.
GATTTTTCCCTACAGTATTTTTTGTTGAGAAGAGTATCTGAAGAGCAATTACTATCCTGTTGCTAATTATCATTACATAAAAGCATCAATGCCCACAAAGGTTTGTTCTTGCTTTTATCACAGATGACAGACTGACAGATTCACAGATTGGACTGAGTTGGGAAGGCCCAGCTACAAGGTTACAAGATTGATATGTTTAACTTTAGTGCTATACCTTTACACTTGTTTTCTCCAAAGTAATTTTAATTTCAGATAAGCCACAATGAAATAAGCTACAGGTGACAAACAGAAATTGGGGCCCTTCCCAATTTAAACAGCTGAAAATTCTCCATAATCTACTTTAACATTTAAAACTAAACGTGCAAGAAAAGTCTGGATTCCTTACTCTTAAAGATATAGCATCTTGGAATTTGTTGGCTGGAGTTAAAGCAATATGGCCAGAAGAATAAAGAGTAAGCTTATCCGGAAAGCTCTTTAGGGCAACTTTGACTGGAAATTCCTCCTCATAACCAAAAGCTTGAACTACAACTTTCTCAGCTGCCCCAACTCGGAGGATCTTTGGTGCTGTAAGGACATATCTGTTATGGAATATAAAAACAATATCAAAGTAAATCAGGTGTATTTCCTTTGGACTTTTTAATACTGTTTGTAATTCACCTATGTACACACTGTTAAAGCAAACAAGATGGTTAGCTTAAGTTAGCCCAGGGCACCAGCTAAAATCAGTAGAACCTCAGTCACAGTAATTATTACAAAGTCTGTAATGTAACCTTACCAAGTAACACATCACATAATGTTCGTGGATTTGATTTTGCAAACACACAGAAGCATCTCTACTAAACCAGGCTATTTGCATGGAAATAACTATCCCTTTTATCCCTTTTGCCAAATGAAACCCTGAATCTTCCTAATTGCACACTTAAATGTTTTTTCTACCAGTAAAATCCTTAATGAACTTAATGAGGCAACTTATGGTAAAGGAAAATGCAAATACATAGTTGCAGGATTACTCTGATTTCCTCAAAGCTTTATAAACTGAAGTATTCATCATGCCACAAAGGACAAGCCAGGTTTTAGTACCTGATCACATAGTACACGTGAAGTATAAATGCAACAAGCCATTTGATATATGTGATCACCTTTTTCTGAGATGCCAAAAGCACTTAGGTTGGCTGCTTTCTAGGTACCACTGCCAGCAGGGACAAGAATCAAAACCACAGCACTAAGTACAATTGTAAAACACACATTTAAGTAGGAGCTTTCATCGCACCTCTAGCAAAGTATCTGCCCTCAGACACTGCATAAAAAGCTAATGAGCATCAGCTTCATTTCTTAACTTTTTTTCTGCATATTTGTGGCAAACAAGGAGATGACTCTACTGCTGTCTTTGGCAGCAAATCCAGTAATTCCAGGAGCATCAGGCCCACACACACTAGTGAGACTTTTGCTTGTGAAACACATCACTTTGGCCAGTGCCTTTTGTATTGCCTCTACCTAAATTCTGTATCTATTTACCTAAAATGGCAGACAACAATTAAGTAACAGTTCCAGTAAATTCTATATTTGGTTTACTTACGTTTTCTCTTGGCTAAAAGCTGTTCCAGAAAATAGCAAAACAAAAAAATATATTAAACCAGTCATAGTGTCTATGGCAACAAATAGCAAAGCATAGATGCTAGTGAGTCTCCATTAAACTGCATTTGGCTTCTGCTGTAGATGAACAGAAATACCACCAGCACATTTCACTCAGTTAATAATTAATTGCAGATAATGTTTTACCAAAAAACTTGTTGCCCCCTCCCAAGGAAGCTGACACAGCTCAACTTAAGTATTTTTTGAGATTTCAGGTTTTGAATATATCCAGAGCAAATCCTGTCTCAGTCTTAACTTCCTCTCTGATAGCTACACACAGACACAAAACCACTTCATAGCAACCAAAGAACTCCAAGAAACAAAGAACCAGTTTGCCATTCAGGAAACATTTTTTATTTAAATCAAAGCAATTTAAAGTTTGCATCTGAAGGAAGAAATGCATTTGAGTTATATCAGTGCAATCACTAATCTGTTTAGACCAAGCATTGCCATTACTTATTTTTTTTTTGCTTTGACATAACTCTTCACTTGCAAAATTTTAGCTTTTTATACTGTTGATTATGACAATTGAGTACTTCCACTACAAGTAAAACTGCAGTATGAAAATATTAGGGCAGACTGCATCTAGAACATGTACTATTTTGAAGAGCATTTGCAAATAAAACCATAAAATATTAGTGACAAAACTTTTGCATGCTTGATAAGCACAGGACCTCAATGCATAAGGTTATGTAAAGTCAAACTAAAGTTGTGCAAGACTTCTGAAGTTTAAGCAAACACCACAGTTTACCTTTACGGGAAAGACATGTAAAACTATTTCTGATCAACAGAAAATTACAAGAAGGCCAACTGGGGTTTCATGACAGATATAATAAACTATGAGGGAAGCAACAATACATGGAATAAAACCTTATAAAATACAGAATCACAGAATTAACCAGGTTGGAAAAGATTCCCATTCCAATGCCAATCACTCTTGCTGTGATGAACTTCTTCCTAAGATCCAGCCTGAACCTGCCCTGGCACAGCTTGAGACTCTGTCCTCTTGTTCTGTCACTGGGTGCCTGGGAGAAGAGACCAACCCCACCTGGCTATAACCTCCCNAGTCACTGCTGGAGGACTCAATCCCCTCATCCAGATCATCAATGAAGATATTAAACAGGATTGGGCCCAGCACTGATCCCTGGGGCACACTGATAGTGACTGGCTGCCAACTGGATGTGGCTCCATTTACCACCACTCTCTGTGCCCAGCCATTTAGCCAGTTCTTGACCCAGAGTGCCCCTGTCCAAGCCAAAGGCTGCCAGCTTTGCCAGGAGTTTGCTATGGCAGGCCTTTCTGAAGTCCAGGTAGACTACCTCCACAGCCTTCCCCACATCCACCAGGCAGGTCACCTGGTCATAAAAAGAGATCAGATTGATCAAAGTGCTTAATATTATTAAAAATAATGCCCCAATGTCTATTACTAAATACCAAAAAAAGGAAAATTCCTACATTAATTTTACATGAGTGGTGTGTAAACAAGGAGCAAACAATGAAGATCATTAGAAAATACTTCAGAAATCTAACATTGTGAAATGTTTTAAAAATCTAATTATGTCCCTTCCCTACATTAATTTTCAGATATAGCCTAGTGATCCTGATCTCAGGAAAGCATTTGACACCATCTCCCACAGAGCTAAACGGAGGAAGTGTTGTCTGGATGATCCAACAGAGAGGTGGATGTGAACTGGTCAAAGGAAAGAAGTCAAGAGAGTGGTGGTCAATGGGACAGAGTCTAGTTGGAGGTCTGTATCTAGTGGGGTCCCTCGGGGGTCAGAATTCAACATATTCATCAGCGAGCTGGGTGAGGGAATAGAGGGCACTGCCAGCAAGTGTGCTGATGGCTTGGGCTCTTTTGCTTGGAGAAGGCTGAGGGATGACCTCATTAATGTTTATAAATATGTGAAGGGCAAGTGTCAGGAGGATGGACCCAGACTCTTAGTGATATCCAAAGACAGAACAAGCAGCAACAGGTGCAAGCTGGAGCAGAGGAGGTTCCATGTGAACATAAGGAAAAACTTTTTCACTGTGAGGGTGACAGAACCCTGGAGCAGGCTGCCCAGAGAAATGGTGAAGTCTCCTTCTCTGGAGGCATTCCAAACCTGCCTGGACGCATTTCTGTGTGACCTGACAGAGGGTTGCAGTGGATGATCTTCAAGCTCCCTTCCAAACCCTAATATTCCGTGATTCTGTGTTTTTTCAAACTCACATTTCACATCTAAGTATAGATTCCAAACTAACACAGCACAAAACCATTACAAGAGACATCTCTGTGAAAATGGCCCAAGTTTAGGCATGCTGCAATAAGTTTATGATTAAATGTATTTATTTTCACTGCTACAGTGTGCTTGAATTAAATCCCTCTACATACAGTTCTACACCAAGACATACAAACAGCTAAAACACAGAATCAATCAGGTTGGAACAGACCTTTGAAATATCAAGTCCAACCTACCACCCAACATTATCTAATCAATCAAATCATGGTACCAAGCACCACATCCAGTCTCTTTTTAATCACTTTCAGGGATGGGAAATCCACCACCTGCCTGGGCAGCCTAACCCAATGCCAATCACTCTTTCTGTGAAGAATTTCTTCCTAACATCCAGCCTAAACCTCCCCTGGCACAGCTTGAGACTGTGACCCTCGATCTGTCACTGGTTATCTGAGAGAAGAGACCAACCCCCACCTGGATACAACCTCCTCTTGGTTGTAGACAGGGTTAAGGTTCCCCCGAATTTCCTCTTCTGCAGGCTAAACAGAACACCCAGAAAACAAAGCCAGCATCCACAAGGAAAGCCAAACAACAAAAAAAACCCCAAAACAAAACCAAAACAAAAAAAACCCCGCGCAAACTAAATCAAAACTGCTCAAAATAATCAGACTTCGCTATTTATACAGTTACTTGGACTTTGTTTATAATGAAACTCTTCAACAATACCCCACACACACCCCCGCAGTGGAGCCCGCGCAACCACCGCCCGGCGCTGAGGCAGGACAGAGCGAACGGCAAGAAAGCAGCGCTGGGTGGGGCCTGTCCTGTCCCGCCCTGCCCCCGACCCATTCACCGTCGCCGGCCAACAACCAGACAAAATGGCGGTGGCTCGGCTGCCCCGTCCGGGCTCTTAAAGGAGCCGCAATGCCTCGCGCCTGGCGGCTAGTAGAGAAGGCGATTGCTCGGCCAAGGAAGGGGGGTGGAGGAAGAAAAGCGCGTTAAGTGTTGGTGCCTTCACTCTAGGCCGCTTGAAGGCTGCCCTGCCCGCCGCTGCCCCGGAGGGAAGCGTCTAAGCGGCGTTACCATGTCAACGCAGGTAATCAAATCGATGGCTTGAGGGGAACCGCCCTCGGCGGTAACTGGGATCCCCTGCGGCGAACATCGCTGCTCCCCGGCGTCTCACCGCGAGCTGAGGGCACGGCGCTGCACGCAGCCCGGCGCCGTTCACGGGAGCTCTGCGTGGAGCTCGGTCGGCGATCGTCATCCTGTCAGGTGCGGGTCGGCTATTGTGGCGGAGGGCAACAGAGGCCGGTGGCTCGGCTATGACGACCGCGGCGGGTGCAGAGCCGTTAATCGGGGGAGGGCAGCAGCGAGGGCACATCTGCTCCCCGCCGCCACGCGGCGTACAACCAGGGCACACCTCTGCGGCCAGGTCTTCTCGACGCTCCCCGCTTCCCCTCCTGCTCCACCGTGAGCGTTCCGTCGTGTTTCCCATGGGGAAAGCGCGGCCCGTTCGCGAGAAACTGCATTCAAATGCCTGACTGCTTTCCTTGGAGCATGAAGAAGCTTCCCAGAGTAGGGTTTCACGAGCTTTGCATCATCTTTCTCCCTCTCCTGCTTCTTTGAGTCTCATTCTCTTAGCCCTTAATGAATGGTGCCTCCAAGAGCTGGGTAGAAGAGAGTGTCACCTTCGTTTGTTCTTTTTGAAGATTCATGGGGGGAAAAAACGCAACAAAACCGTTTTAATCAATAAAATCTTCTTAACTTAAGACATAAGCTTAAAGCTCCTTTAAAAGCCTGTGTTTCTGTACTAAAATGTGCTTTTTGTTTTGGGCGAAGGGTTTAGTAGAAACCTGTCATTCGAAGATGGTTACTGCGAGGTCTTGCACACGCAGAACATATTGCACATGGCTGTTTCTACACTTACCCCTAGGGAAATAGTTTGTCACTGGAGGAAGTTTCTGTTGACATTCTGTGGAATTTCCCAGGCAGTCATGGAACAACTTGAGTGGAGAAGGAGGAGCACTGAAGGAATGCCAGTGCTAGACAGATTTTAATTATTTTTTTTAATCCCTGCCTCCTCGTTTGGGGTTTTTGTTTTTTTGGGTTTTTTTGCCAGTATTTACTCTTCTAGAACAAAGTGGGTGATGCCTAGCTTTGGTAGAAACAATCAAGAGCCAAGTCCTTTCCTGCCCTCTGCCAGCTGTGTTAGTCTGAGCTGAGAGTATCTCCAGACTTAACAGACTGTGTAAACCACAAACTGCAGAACAGTTACTGAGATGAGCTGCAAAACAGATGAGCCAAACAGTGGTTTAGCCAGTTTTTAGTGTGATAGAGAATGGTGTAAGTAAACACAGGTAGTATTTCTCCAAATATGTCTTAGCCCATGAACTGGAAGCTGTCCTCCACTGGAAGATTGGCTGAGATGTGATTTTTGTCACACCATATCCTGTCGGAAATGTTGTCTTTTGTTAAAAGGACCATTTTACAGATTTCATCTCTATGGTGTCCCAAACTGTATCATTTGAAGTGATGAATTGTGTCATTAAGCACATGGATACTGAGACCACTGTAGCACCTTTGTTGGCATGTTAGGTTTTAGACTTATGTACAAACTGATGTTTAATTCTCTTCTTCCAGGTATTGGTCATATGATATTCTGTATTTTTGGCAATGAAGAAAGGCTCCATGAGAAAAGCATTATGTATAAAACCACAGAGGTCAGCTTCTTAGACACCCAGTCCAATGTCTCCTGTCAGTTCAAGTACCAGATCACCGTCTCCTCGTAGTCAACAAACATCTCCATCTGCTTGTAAAAGCATGGAGCAGAGGCACCAACAACTTGATATTACAACAGAGAATCCAGAAGCTGCTTTTGAGTGTACGTTTCATAAAGGTATTGTATAAATAACTGCTGGTATAAAAGCACATGCTGAAAGGATAAAAAGGCAGTGTTCTGTGAGCTGTATGCTTAAAGATGTGTGATCTGTTGGCAAGAATCCTCAAAAATGTGCTTTGATCTTTTGGCGCTCAGATGTGGAAATGATAGTAATGAAGTCTGTGTAGAATAATCAGCTTTTCCTCCTCAGAGTCTTTGGTGAGGGAAGATTGGCACAGGGAGATGTGTACTATGCCTTTTTCTTACTCAAATGTGTCACTTCCTGTAAATGCTTCTAGTATGCTGCTGTCTTCTCATCCCTTGGGGGGGAAATAAGTTTAATTTTTTTTCCAAGTATACAATGTGAAGCAGAAGATTAATGTAAAAGTCACCATTTTTTCACTACTGAAATTAGTTTCTCTGTTTAATTTCAGATAAAAATGATGATAGTCCAGGAGTCAAGTACATTACTGAATCCCTTATAAAAAGTCTGTCTAAACAAGAAAATTTGACACGTATAATCTCACTGAATCTTTCTTCCCCAAAGACTGGAGACAAGAAATTTAAGGTAAGTTATTGAAAATGGTGATTAAAGTTAATACTTAATTTTGATTTATTTTTTTAGTAAAGGTCTAATTCTAAATGGATATAAACAGCTGTATTCTAATTATATTAGTTCTGCAAGCAGCTTCTGTTTAAAAAAAAAAAAACAACAAAACAAACCTCTCAGTGGAGACAACCTCTCAGTGGAGACTTTTGCAAAAGATTTGGATCAGTTAGAATGAAGTTTAGAACACCATTTGTGGCTTTTGGATTGTGCTAGTTTCTCTCATTGTGTAGATGAGACTGGTCCACTCTGAATTTAAAATCTAGTTTTCTTCTTCCAGTACTGTAGACTGTACCTAAAGCAGAGTGAATGCAATAGTGAAACTGATTAAAAAATGTATTTTTGAACGAACAGGTCATTGTTAAGAATACAAATCTGCCTTTCTCCTAAATAAAAAAAAGCTACAATGCTAAAGATTTCACTTTCTGTTCTTTAGTATGTAGAAAATTTGGAAAAGTGCTCCAAGCTAAAGACACTAGATCTCAGTAACAATCAGATAGAGAAGATTGAGAAGTTGGATAAACTGATGAAGCTGTGTGAGCTCAATCTGTCTTGCAACAAGATCAGGTAAGCAGAAACACTGATGGTTTGGGAAGCCCAGATACAATGGGGCTGACATTCTCTTGAGTGAGTTCTCTCACAGACATCAGCAGTTAAGGTGAATTTCCCATCAGTTACATATCAAGACTTAACAGATTTTGGTGGGATTTTCTTATAAAACATAAGCTCTTAGATCTTAGAAGGATAAATAGTTCTGGGAGGAGCCATTAGCATACTGTGGCTACAGTTAAACTTGTTTTCCTAGGAGACCAAGCCAGAAGTGCAGGTTTGCAGGTGCCATAATGAAGCATGTACAATAACCCAAATTAAATGCATTTAAAAAAACTAATTAAACTTTTACTGCTTATTACTACAGTAGTTCAAGAAGTTTTCTTTTAGTGGAGGCAATTAAGCTTGATCAAGCAGGCCATAAACTCACTAAATTGCTTCTTTCACTTTCACTGTTTTGAGGGCCTGGTATCTTGGCTGAGTGGTATAAAAGTGTTGAAGGGAAACAATTCAGGCTACAGCAAAATTATTTTGTTTCATTTTTTTTTCTGTTAGTGAATAGTGATCTTTACATGAGACTGACTTTGCAATAGAGAAGTTAACAACAGGAAGTAAGCAAGACCCCAGCATTTCTATACGTTGCGTTCATGCCACTTCCTCTCTCTCCACAGGAACTGGAAGGATCAGAGTAGCTCTTAACTACTGCTGTATATTTTTAAATTTTAGAATTTACACTTGGTTTCTACTCACAAAATAGTATGGTCAGAAGAGTAGAGTCTACTCTACTTTTGTTATAATACTCATATATTTAGATAAATGCCCAAGTACCCTAAAACTAAAACCTAGATATTTCCCTTGTTAGCTATTTAGTTTTAATAAAAACACTAAAAAAAATCCTGCATCTTGTCAGTTTACAATTGATCATTCCTTTATATGGGGGGGGGGGGAACCAAACAACCCTAAAATATATTTATTTTGGTTCATCTGTGTCCCATAACATTTTCTGAAGAAGAAGAAAATACTTTAAGTATTAAAATGGAATTACCACACACTAAAATAATATTCAAATGAAAATATGTAAAAGGTCTTACTACAGCTAGCAAGAAGGTCTTGCAAAGAATTCTTTTTTTCTTGTCTTAATGTAGCACTTGGAACTGAGCTGGTGTGACTTAATGGGAGCTGAATCCATTGCAGCACAAACTATCATCCAAGAGATTAGGAAAAATAGTTATTCGGTGAAATATCTTGCTATACTTTATTTATAATGGCTTGGTTACACTGTACATTTGCCATGATTGATGGTAAGTTCTGTTTCTTTTTATTTTCAGTAAAATTGAAGGTATTGAACATATGCAGAATCTACAAAAGCTGAATCTTGAAGGGAATGAGATTGAGCACATTCCTGTGTGGGTTGGGAAGAAACTGAGATCCCTGCGCATCCTCAATTTGAAAGGCAATAAACTATCATCAGTAAGTGATTATAGTGAGGAACAATAATTGCTCAGAATCCTTTCATGAGGTGAACTGCTGTATTTACATTGATTGCCTTACTCTGCGTAATTGCCTATTGTCTTTCCACAAGTCTGTTGTGAAATACAACTCTTGTGAGCCTAATAAAGCTGTCGATCAGAAACTCTTTGTTTTGTGGCAGGTATTCAAAGCATAAACTTGTACTCTGTTGTTCAGGAAAGGGGAAAGTTTTGGAGACTTTGGAAGACTTGCTGAAAATGTGAAGACTTGTGCATGTTGTTGGTGGTGTCCCTTATCATAAGCTAATTATACAGTGTTGGAAAGCTGCAAATAATCTTTTTGCTTGTATTTTGTGTTTAGGACATGACTAGATTTACTTCTGTTGCCAAAGTTAATTTCCATGTTTTGTAAATACACAAGGGTGTCTATGAAATGAGATCATTTAATACACCGCCTGAGGAGAAGTCATGGTAGTCTGGAGGAGAGATCACTAGGTCTGAGTACTCCTCATAATTAAAACTTCCCTTTCTTCTAAGTCTGGAAGGTGGAAGGTTATACATATCCACAGGCCTTGTTATCTTGATGTTTTCAAGGTCAAGCTTGATTAAAGTTGTCCTGTTTGCACTGGTGTTTCTTCATAAAAGAAACAATCTGATATTTAGGAAGTTACTTTAGTCATAGTACTCTGTCTTCCGGTAGGTTTTAGAGATCCCACTTTTAACAGAAACATTAAAATAGATCCCTTGAGGTGGATCTAACATAAGACGGTTATGTACAATCAGAAATTTAATAATGGGAGTTTAGTTGTTGTTGAAAGGATGTCTAATCATTGTTCCATTTCTCTTTGATTTAGCTCCATGATATAGCTAAACTAAAGCCTCTGCAAGATCTGACTTCTCTGTTCCTTGCTGATAATCCAGTTGTAAGTCTACCTCACTACCGCTTGTACACCATATTCCACCTGCGAGCACTGGAAAACTTGGATGGACAGACAGTGACAAACCATGACAGGAAGGAAGCTGTAGAGAGGTTTAATTTAGGTAACAGTGATTTACTAGAATTACAGCAAATTACACTAAATGAAAGTTTAGATAGGAGGATTTTTCCATTTGAATGTTTCTGTTACTTTTGTTTCTCAGAAGAGATAGAAAAATTAGAAAGAGAATTGGAAAATGCAGCAAAGGAGATGGAAGACCTTAAACTTAACCAGTCCAAAGTGCTTGAGCAACTTTGCCAACAAGACAAGGTCAACAGATCATTACAAGAAAAGTCTTTGCAACAGAAACAAAGCTGTGAAGAGCTTCAAAGGCACCTGGACACCAAAACTGAATTGGTAAGATAGTTGTGTGCACTCAGTAAACATCTGGAATAGTTTTGTTAGTGTCAGAGTGCAGGAGGTGGAGATTTATTTTTAAAATTAAGAGAAACAAAGCTTAATTATTTCCACTTGTAAAGAGTTACTATTCCTTGACCACTTTTTCAGTATTCTCTTTATGGCAAAAGTAAGTATATTGAGATCAGTCTTGTAACTTGTAGTTAACAGTAACTTAGTTGTTTGTCTCTAGTAAATTTGTTTGCTTGTTCAAAAATTTGTCAGTTGATGAAAAGTATCCTCTGGCTGCTAAATTGCTGATGTACTGAATCTCCTGTATTGTTTGGACTTTTCCCTTATTGCAGCAGCACTTTAAAGATGAAATGAATGCTTTTTCAAAAGCAAGACATGCATACAAGCTGTGTCAGTAGTATCCCTTGATTATTATTTTGGGTAGAGTCCATTAGCTTACTTGTCTTTAGTTTGACAAAGTATCTTTCATTGGTAGCTATAAGAAGCAAGAAGAGTCCTACTGACTTGAGAGTGCTTGGTTGTGAATGACCTGTTGGAAACTTAATACATTGGTTTTTATCTTGCTTGTTAAACTCATCCTCTCAGACTTTATCCTTCCAAATCTCTGTAGCTGATACTTCTATAGCTGTCTCTTCTTCTGTGAACACACACAGTAACCAGCAGCTTACTTCTCAAATGTAGTTTTCGGTATAGTGAGATGTAGCAGCATATATTTTTGCCACTTAACCCACTTTTATCCTTTGGATGACAAACTTTGCTTGCTTCTTTTTTCCCTTAGCCGGTGTGTTGGTTTGTCACAGTTCCCTTTCCACAGCGCCCTTTTCCTCACTAAAGGTAGCCCTCTGGTGCTCCTGGGTTGCATGGTTACTTTTATTTTTAGGATTTATTTGCATGTCTACTGAAGTAGGAGCGTTCGTATAAAGTGTTCAAGTGAGACATTATATTGACTGTGGCTTTTCTTGTTTGTGTTTTTTCTTTTCTCTGAAACAATTTCTGCACGATGTCAATCAGATTTTAAAATCTTTCTTTTAAGCCTTTCCTTTATTCCTGTCCGTTCTATTTCTTTTCCTCCATTAGTCCTGCTTTCCACTGTCTGTTGGAGTTTTGCTGCATGTTCTCCCTCAGGTATTCAGTGTGAAAAGTTGATATAAAAAGAAATCACATGATGGACCTTTGCTTACAAAAACAACCTGAAAACCAAACTAGTGCCAGGTTAAGCTAAAATGAAGAGCAATAAGCTCTCTGCACTTGACAATTGGCATATTTTGTTTCTTTTCCAGACAGTGAGGATTAATAGTTCTCACTGCTCATTAGTAGCAGTAAATACGTTATTTGGCATAGATTTTGGTAAAAGATTGTGCCCAAATTATTGTTTTATCCTGTTAGTGATAAAGGTCTTTTCAAAGCTTTCATGTGTATAAAGGCCTTTCATGTGATCATTTGTCTTTACATTAATTCTTGTCTACTCTTAGTTGTCCTGTTGTATCTGGTAATAAAGTTGCACCTTGTGATATTTTTGATTCCAAATGCACTATCTTAACTTTTTCTGATGTGAGCTTTGTTTCAAAGTGAATGCCTTTGCCCTGCTCTCTGCTGAATTGAAATGTGTGTGATAATGATGACACTTGAGTGAACGCAGCTTACTTTTGTTCGCTGGTTTGTTAGCTAAAGCAAAAGACCGTGGAGCTGGCCGAGGCTTGCCAGAAGCAGTATGAGTTGGAACAGGAGCTGGCGTTTTTAAAGATCGATGCCAAGTTTGAGCCCTTAAATTACTTTCCATCAGAGGTAATAATTTTTAAATAGTGGATCTTTTCCTTGCTGTTTTTCTTGGTTTTCAACTTGGAAAATAGAAAACATAATAGATTGGTTGGTTGGTTTTAATTCTCTACTAGATACAGCTTTATAAAGAGTTATTAGTTACAAAATGTAAACAATTTTGAAAGCTAACAGACTTGAGCTAAAGTGAATTTGAGTGACACTTAATGTGGATGTTAATACCACACAGGTTTTAGCTAGGTAGAGTCAGTGAGAAAGCATTTAATTCTTACTATTAACTAAGCCTTCTAGCTTCATTTTGGAGGCACTTTCACTTGAAGAAATTCCACAAGCCAGAACACTCTTGAGTTAAAAAGTATAAGAATTTTTGTCCTTTTTCTGATGTTTTTTCTCCTAGTAGAGCTAAACAGTCATACCTGCAAAACATGGCAGAGATGCCTGAATGAAAGGAGTCTGCACAAGAAATGCCAAGATTGCTAATCATTAACTATACAGGGTTTTAAAAGCTATGTTTGAGTAAAGCTTAAGTGGAACAATGTAATGGCCTAAATACTATTTCTATTACTCCTAACCCTACAATTTTAAGAAAATTTCCTCCAGGTAAATATCCTTTTGCAACAAGCTGATCAGTCATAGCTCAAATGGATTGGTTTGCTGTTTCACTGCTTTTATGAAATAACAAGAATGCTCAAGTCCAATCGAGTGAGGTGTAGTCTGTTTTCTTCCCCTCGTCCTCATTTCACATTGATGTTACTTTGTATGCTTGTAAAGGGAGTTCTGTGCATGAGTTGAATGCAACCATACTTCTGAGATGGATACAAAACCATATTACTTCATGTCTTTCAGGATGTTGAGCTTGACAGTGTCCCTGGTGAAAGTCCATACATTGGTAAGGCCAGGTATAAAAGTAATATGTTCATAAGAGAAGGCTACATTGCTAGCAAAGCTCAGCAGGTGGAGATTGGAAAAATGCAGCTGGATGGAGATGACTTTGCTAGGAAGCCCTCACTAAAGGTGCAGCACCAAACTGTAGATGAGCTACTAGAGAGTAAAGAAAAAGAGATTAATTCAGGTAAAAGTCTTAATTTCTATCAAATGAAATTTAAAATATGTATATCCCTGTAGTTTATATAATGGATTAAATGCTGGACAGGTTTGGCATAAAAATACCAGTGGTGGGTCAAAGGCTCTTAAGTTCTGTGATTTCTGAACACTGCTTGATGCATTTTGGGTTAAAACTTACAATGTTTTTTCCTGTTTTAAGATTATTCAAGATGAAAGGTCTAAGTGTTATTGAAAAGAATGCTGAGAAGGTTTCATACTTGATTAATTGTATAAGACTCATTAAAAAATGTAGGCAGTTTTTGAGCAACAATCATCTTTTAGCTTTAATTATCACTGCTTTAAGAAAATGCATTCTGATTTGTGTTAACAGAAAACATGGATACCAGTGTTCTACAGAACATTCTAATGTGTTGGGGGGTGTTTGGGTTTTTTTTTTGTCTGCAGCACACAGAAGATTAGAAGAACTGCAGAGTGTAATAGGACATGCAGAACAACTTTTGAAAGTAACAGGGGAACTCCAACTGGAGGATGCTCTGGCTCAGGAAGAAGTATGCAAAGAAGTCACTACATTAATAGAAAGAGAACACTTGAAGCAGCATTGATGTAGAAAATATAACTGAGTTTTCTCTCATTCTTTTTTGCATATTTAAATCCATTTGTTGTGCATTAGAAAAGTCTTGCAGGCTTTAGATAGCTTGTTTCTAAATAAACTGTCAGAGTTTATTGCACTGTCAGAGTTAGTGCAATTAATTACATCTAAACATGTCCCATGTAGTGATGGCTGTTAACTGTCCCCAGAATGCTATGGAAGGACATAAAGAGGCAGCATGTGGACAGTTAGGGTCACTGCATCACTCAGCAGGAGACTTGGACTGGAATTTGAATGTATCTTCTCAGTTCCAAGAGCCATAACCTTATATAGCTCCTTAAAGGCTTGGTCAACTGAGCAGAAAGTAACAGGAATGGCACAGCATCATAAGCAGTGCTGGTGGCACATGACATAAAACTTCCTTTCTCCTGAACACATCACCTGAACCTCACGTAATACAATCATTTAGGTCAGAAAAAAACTTGTAAGGTATATTCTGATTTATCTGACCTGGGTTGGATTAGATGATCTTTCAAGGTCCCTTCCAGCCCCTGACATTCTCTGATTCTGTGCCTTTCAGAAAGGACTCCTAACTGTGGGTGTACTTGTGCAGATAATAACAAGCAATATAGCTAACAAAACTGGCAGCAAGAATTAGAGGCATTTATAATCATTTAAACTGAATCTGTCTTCCATTTTGTAACAACTGTCATAAACTTGCTATTTTTAGTCTTTAAACTTGTCTTAAAATCACTGACCAGGATCTTCCATATTTTAACTTAAAAAGTCATAACTGTAGGGGGGGGGATGAAAAGAAGGCATTGCAGATTGTCCTCCTGACAGTGTGAAAAGGAATTATAGGAGAGACTTTTGATGTCTTGTTTGGAAACAGTGGTTTAGGATATGGTCAAAATAAAGGTGTTTCTTGGAATGGTAGACTAATGTTAGGAAATTTTTGTCTGTTTTTCTTTTTTTTTTTAAGCATATCCTATGAGTTTTTGTTGTCTTAATAAAGAAGATTCAAAAGAATGAATAGATATTTTCTAGGCAACCTGTTAGGCTGATTTAACATAGAAAAATGTTCTGGATCAGCTGTGTATTTCCAATTCACCTGTTTTACCAACCTCCTAATGCTGTCCCCCAGATGTCACAGGCCACCAAGGAATGTCTTGAACAGCAGCTGAGTGAAAAGACAGAAATCCTGCATCAGCTACACAAGGAAGCTTTAGAACTCCAAAAACAAATGGAGAAACAGAAAAGAGAAATAGGAGAAAAACAGAAAGAGCTTGAAGAGTTGCAGAGTTCTCTTGCTTTTGTAAATCCTGAAGATCCAAGACATGTAAGTAAATCAAAATCTTTTTTTTTTTTTCTCATGTACTAAGAAGTGTAGTCAAGGATATTTTGCATTATTACTGTTCAGTTTTACCCGTTCCATCAATTGCATTCTTTTGCCATTTATCATTCCTTTAGCTGCTGTTGAACATACAACTCCTCACAATTTAGAAGAGCAAAATGTCCCAAACTAAATAACTCTGGTAAAACACTTGACCAGCTCATTTTCAATGGAGCTGTACAGCACATTAAGAACTAGATCAGTATGCTTTGCCAAAACATACAGTGCAGAGCTTTGGGGATAATTTCTGTGTAAGAAATCCTTACTGCCTCTCTCTGTAGAATCTGCCCTTAAAGATTTGTGAAGTCGTGTGTAACTGCTGCAGGCCTACAGCTGAAGTACTGCTTTGTCAGAGAGCTCTTGGACTGGAACAAGAGGTTGCAAAAGGTGGGCCTAGAAAAGGTGTCAGGAGCTGGTGAAGCTGACCTGGCTGAAGTGGTGACAGCTTGTATTAGTATTCCAGCCTGGGAACTGCAAACAGCTGCAGGCAGCAGGAGCTTTGATGTTACACTGTAGTCCAGCATCCTAAACCTAGAATCAGTTTTCAATAAATAGCTCTAGCTCTGAGGAGATTCATAGCACCTTTATGGTGGGGACTCAGGCTGGCGCACACCTGTCATTGCTGATAGGTTCATTCAGAAAGGTCTTGGAGGCAAAGCTGGATGCACCAAGAGCAGCTCTAGTGTGATGGTCTCATTTTTTTTCATCCTCAGAGAAGCAAGACTTGATTTCTGAGTTAACTGTGTTTGGGTACAGCAAATGACTATACAAATTAGAAATTACAGAAGCACAGAATTGTTTTCGTTGGAAAAGTCCTGTAAGATGAAGTCCAACTGTTACCTAACTGCCAAGTATGGTGCTAAACCATATCCCTCAGCACCATTATCTCTGCATCTTTTAAATGCCTCCAGGCATGGGGATTCAACCACCTCCCTGGGGAAGCATGTTCCAGTGTTGTTTGAGAACCTTTTCAGGGGCGAAGTTGTCTCTAATATCCCATTTAAACCTCCCCCAGTGCAACCTGAGGCTGTTTCCTTTCATCCTATCTCTTGTTACTAGGGACAAGAGACCAACACCCACTTCACTCCCATCTCCTTTCTACCCCCTTCAACTTTCTTCTACCCAAATGAAAATGAATTAGAATGACTTTTACCGCAGTGTTTTAAGAAAGCTGATGTCATTTACGTGAGAGCCTTTCGGGTCAGCTCGATGCCTCTGTATGCAGAGAACTTTCCATGTCTGGCTCCTGGTTTTGAGCTGAAGCCCTCAAATGCTTTCTTTATACTGTTATGTATGAATTGTCTCAGCCGTTGAGTTGGAGAAGGGCTGTGCGCGTTTCGGGCAGGCTCCCAAAGCCGCTGGCCAGGCCCTCGCAGGGGCCCAGCCCGGCCCTTCCCGCGGGCCGCCCTCGCTTCAAATCACAACACAGGAAGCGGTGCCGGAGCCAACCGCCCGCCGAACGGCAACCGGCAACGGCAGCGAGCGGCCCGGGCGGGCGGCCCCGGCCCCTCTGCGCTCGCTGCGGGGCACAGGCGGTGGGACAGGATGGGACGCGCTACTTGTTGCTTCCTGCGCTGAGGGCAGCGGTTCTGTAGTGAAATGAACGCTAGCGCCGGGCTGGGGCTCCTTGCAAGTGCGCTCGGAGGAAGAAAAGACAAAGGCGAAGCTGTGAGTGTTGGGGGTTTAAACACAGCTCTGTGAGAGTCGGCAGCTGCCGCTAAATGACTCAGCAGCAGCGCTTCTGCTCGGGTTTTACCGGGTGAAACTGCGCTTTCGGAAGCCAGATGGTCGTTTGTGTTTAACGAGGTGACAAGTTGAGCTGTATGCTAATGGGAATGCTACAAGGGACTTCCGGTTCAATGCATCCGAAGTGCAGAAAGTTCTGGGTTTAGCTATTACTTCTGTTACAGAAGCAACTCGATAAGTGATTTTTCTAAGATACTGTGTTCAAAATTTCTACTGCTGCCTCTATTTACTTTTTTTGAGTAGCGAGGAAAAAGTGCTACTCAGAAAGTGAGTGGTAACTACCGTTTGTCATGGCAGTAACCATAATTCTGTTTGCAAAATGATGACTCTAATTCATCATGACTATAATGCTGTTTGTAGAGTTATGACTACAGTTCTATGTTTTCCCAAATTTTCTGCTGCTTGAGTTGTTTGTGGTTGATTGAATACTGGTGGGAAACAGAGCACCGTATTGTGGTGATGATAACCACAGTTTGTATGCAGCTGAAACAATCGCCCTGATTCATTAAATGCTTCAAGTGCTGACCAGAGTCTGTGTAAGCTGTAGGGACAGTGCATTTCCCAGGAAGGTTAAAAAGGCAAAATAAATCTCTTAAGTAAATTTTGGCTATAAAGTTGGCCTGACTTGCTGGCTGTTCAGAGTTTTCCTTCAGGTGGTGACTGGACGTGTTCTAAAGCATCATCTGCTGTGAAGGCAATGCAGGATGACAAGATTAAAGCTTCTGAAGTAATTCATGTTTGTTCTTAACTGAAAGTAAAAAAAAAAAAGAACAAAAAGTAAAGACAGGAAGAAAGGTAGCAGCCCTGAGTAATAGTTGATAAATGCAGGCTTGCCTGGGCAAGGGGGAGACTGCTCACAGTGCTGTTAGTCATGCAGGGTGCTTGTCTCTCTGGGATTCTTTATGGGGCAGTGATGAGGGAAAATAACCAAAACCCCAAAATAACCAAGCACCACAGCACACACACAGCACTTGTGACTTTACTGCTGGTATAAGACACTGTAGAACTGACCTAAAATACTGACTTGACTTCTTAAATCTGTATTGACCTCGTTCTGCTTCACCTTTCCAACTGTTAATTTACAGGCTGACATGAAAGCACAAAAAGCAGATAAAGAACAGCAGTTTGATACAATGAGCCAACATTACAGGCAGCTGGAGAGTCGCCTGGATGAAATACTCTCTAGGATTGCAAAGGAAACTGAGGAAATTAAGGACTTGGAGGAACAGCTCACTGATGGTAAATGTTTCTTTTTCTCTTGCAGCATTTTTTGTGTCTAGGGTAACATGACAATTGATTTGGGGTTCAGATTTGTTTATCCTTGTGTAAGCGAAATGCAAAATGTGCAGGAACAGGTTCAAAACTTTTCTTAACTGATCTAAAAGGAGACTTTGGATATTTTTTAAAATATTATTTTTAATGTTCACTTTTATGTGGCTAAGGAATGTAGTTACAGAGATGTGGATTATTTGCTTGTTTATTTGTTTTTTCTTAACTTGAGGGGAAGTTTTGGAAATTGACTTAAAGTCAATAAGTTTCTGTATGCTTTTACTATCCACCTAGGCTATGTAAGAGTAACTACCTCTGAAGTGCATATGAAAATAAAAACTGGAACAAAATTGATTTAAATGTGGAGGTAGCAAATGTTATCTTGGTCAGTGGGCAGGAACACACAAAGAACCCGCAGGATCTTTTTTAATTAGGGCAGGTTAATAAAGTAATATAGGAACTCCTACCCTTAAAACACAGCACAGGCATTTTCTGGTTGAGTTCTAGTTACTCCTTGTTACTACCTATTTCAGTAGGTGAACAGCTTAGAGAAGATGAAGAAAGGCAGTTTTGCTTGTTTGGTAAAGAAGTGTGGTTCCTAACAATCTCAAACTTGTTTTGCGTTTCTACAGGTCAGATAGCATCAAATGAAGCACTGAAAAGGGACTTAGAAAGTATTATCACTGGATTACAGGAATACCTGGAGACCATGAAGTGTCAGGCAAAACAGGCCAATGATGAATGTAAGGAGTTGCAGAAGGATAAAGAATCTTTGCTGCAGAGATTGGCAGATTTAGAGGAGGAGAAGAACAACCTGGAAATAGTTGCCATGGATGCAGAAAATATGCAAAAAGTAAGGCTTAATTCCTATGTCTCTTCCCAAATTCAGAGACCTAAGAACAAACTTTAAAATAAGTAAATAAGCAAACTGGGAATGGCAAAGCACAGTTCTTGGATTTTTTTTAAATATCAGAATTTTTTTCCTTGTTATAACTTGAGTTAGATCTTCCCACACATGTTAAGAGCAGAATTTGACCTTTAAAGCCAGTTGCAAGAGACATGCAGTAGATGTGCACTTTGTAGAAGATGTCTCAGAAATGCAGGTTTTACCTTGCAGATATTGCTAAAAATGGATTTGCAGCTGCTAGAGTGAATTGCATCAGTGAAAACTGGCAGGACACTAGCTAAGGATGTGCACACTATGAGCTTGCATCTGCCCTATCACCAAGTTATTGGAGAACCGATAAATTCTGTTAAGTTTTATGTAAACCTTAATACCAGGGACAAATGTCTGTCACTTCAAGTTACACTTTCTAACCTGAGTGTAGATTTTTGTACAGTCTGTCACAGCAGTGTCACTGACCTCACCTCTGAACGTAGCAGTGCCACCTATGTTACGTTTTAATTGTCAGTGAGTAGAGTTAGTGCCTCTGTTTTGATCTATTTGCTGTCACACTGATGATGAGTAACAGATGGAGAGGCAATGCACTGTAAGGAAATCCTACCTCTCTTGCATACTTACTTCTAAAGTGAATATAAAATTCCAGGAAATTTCAATGCTGGAAGAGGCACTCCAGGAGCAGAGAGAGATAAATGAATCTCTTAGAGACGCACAAAGAGTGAGCAGTGCCTACGAGGCTGAACTGGAAGCTCAGCTAAGAAACAGGGACACTGAAGCCAATCAGCACAAAGAAGAACTGGAAAGACTGAAACAACTTAGCCAGGTAAGAACAGAGCTCTTGTGCTGCCTAAGGGATAATCTACCCCAGGACAAGGGGTGACAGTAATAAGTTTTCTGTTTGTAGATGGAACTGTCAGCCCTGCAAGCTGAACTAGAAAAAGAAAGACAAGCACTAGAGAATGCTCTGACCAAAGCTCAACTGGTAGAAGAGAAGGAACAACAAAATTCTAAGCTCCTGTCTCAGTTCAAGGAATTGCAGGTGAAGTATTTGTTGTCTTTGAAATGTTGCCTGATACACAGTATGTTTCTCTGCTCCATCAAAGGGAAAGTGATCAGAATTTTAAAGGATTCTATATGATCTTGTATGAAGTTCATTAGTATTTATGGCTTTTCCACACTTGACTTTTCTTGTGCAGAGACCCTACACCATAGTCTTTTTTTTTTTCCCCTGTCCCTTAGACATTTAGATTGACCTTTGAAATTGCTTCAGAGATGTTCAGTTAATTGCCTAGGGATTGCTAAATTGTATCTTGGTTCTCACAAGCTTCATCCAGTATATCCAAACTATTTGAATGCAGAATTAGAAACTAACCCAATGCCTAGGGAGGAATTTATTGTCTCTGTTCAAAGCTGTGATCCTGAGGAATCTTGTCACAAAATGATAATGGCATCCAAGTACAACAGGCAGCAGAGCTGTGATCCTTGCAGGTATTTAATGAACTGTGTAGGTAGTTTAAGGAAAGGATAAGCTCATTTCTTAACTGGCATCTAAATACCTTTCAACTGAAAGGCAAAAATTGTTTGGGTTGTTCTTATTTTGTTAATGATACTGGTTTAGGTCACATTGGAAAAAAACTACTGGAGTCTATTTACAAAACAGAAAAAAAACAACAACCCCCCCCCCCCAGCTGATCTAGGTATTAAAAAATCTAGCTTTTGTTGTTTGCACATGTTTGCTAATGGTTGTGTGAATGCTTTTTTATTTGTCTGTGTTTTTTTTTTTTTTTTTTAAGGGAGAGAACAATCTCCTAAAAGAGCAGCTTAAAGAGCTTCAAAATCAGCTGAACCATGCAGTTGGTAACTTGATTCATCCTGAGGAAGCCTCATCTCGTGTAAATGAACTCAAACAAAAGCTTCAGACAGGAGTTGGAGAGATCAAGTGAGTAAAATAGAAATATGAACAGTGTTAAACTTGAGCATGTGGAACTGATTTGCAGCAAACGAGGGTAATAAGGCACATGTGCTGCATCCTCCCGAGTGCAACTTGGGGCAGTTCAAGCATGAACTTGAGCACCTTGTGCTTGTTAAGAGCATCACTTGAGCTCAGTAAGTCTAATGGCTGAGGGAAATACATAGTACCCTTGTGTTTCACTGCAGCTTTCCCCCTGCCCTTTGTCCCCGGTAGCACAGAATGGTAACAAAGAGAGAATGGAAGACATAGAGCCAGGGTGGAGGCAGGTCTGTGTGGTGTGTTCAGAATTAATTTACATTGGTTGTTTTAAACTTGCACTATTTTCTTAGGCTTCATAATTTCAGTATGGGGTCTCAAAATGTAAACTCAGTGTTTTTGTGTATTGCCACCGTGTTCTCTCTCTTTCAGATGTCAGAATTCAGCTGATGTTTTAGGGAAAAGCCTTGCCAATCTGCAGAAGGAATGCAGTGACATCCTTGCTGATGCTCAGATGAAAAAGGAGAAAGCACAGGCTAGACAGAGGCAGTTGAAGGAAGAAATGGCATTCCAGCAGGACAAACTGGAAGAAGTACAGGAGAAATACAGACAGGCATGTATCAAAAGCGTGGTGAAAAGCTCAACATGAGCCTGCAGTGTGCACACGCAGCCCAGCCAGCCAACCGAGTCCTGGGCTGCATCAAGAGCAGTGTGGGCAGCAGGGCAAGGGAGGGGATTCTGCCCCTTTGCTCTGCTCTCCTCAGACCCCATCTGGAGTCCTGTGTGCAGTTCTGGAGCCCCCAGCACAGGAAGGACATGGAACTGTTGGAGCGGGTCCAGAGGAGGCCACGAAGATGCTCAGAGGGCTGCAGCAGCTCTGCTATGAGGACAGGCTGAGAGAGTTGGGGCTCTGCAGCCTGGAGAAGAGAAGGCTTTGAGGAGACCTTAGAGTAGCCTTCCTGTATCAGAAGAGGGCTACAGGAAGGCTGAGGAGAGACTATTGACAAGGTCTTGCAATGACAGGACAAGGGGCAATGGGTTTAAACTGGCAGAGAGGAGATTGAAAATGGATGTTAGGAGGAAGTTCTTTACAGTGAGGGTGGTGAGACACTGGCACAGGTTGCCCAGGGAGGTTGTGGCTGCTCCCTCCCTGGAGGTGTTCAAGGCCAGGTTGGATGAGGCCTTGAGTGACCTGTACTAGTGGGAGATGTTCCTGCCTATGGCAAGGGGTTGGAACTAGATGATCCTTGAGGTCCCTTCCAACCTTACCATTCTATGAAAAGCAAGAATAAGACAATTTCAGCTTAGTCTCAAAAATGCAACTTGCAGCTGAAGGATGTTTCACTACTGCTGTATCTTTGCTGTTCTCTACCTTTCAGAAGAGAATAATTTTACTGAAGATAGACAAATTCCATACATTTGCTTATCAAAAACACAGTGACAGTACATACCAGAGCAGGGTGCTGCTACTTGTGATTAGAACAGGGACAAGAGGTTAATAGAGTGCACAAATTGATATTATGTGTAATAATTTTCATTCTAAAGAAACTGTAGAAGCAGGCAAAAGCTTCTGAGGAGGGAAAACAAGTAAGTGACCACTTCCATAGTGTGTGTACTGTGATTATTCTGGTTAAAGTAGTGAAGTACATCAGCCATTCTTGCTTTCCTTTGAGTGTTAAATTGGATGCTGGACAGGACACATGATTCTTGGCAACCTTTTGTTGGTTTTTATTACATAAAGCTTGTAAAAAAGCTTTGGAGGAGAAAGGTTTAATGCGTGCTGAAAGTTCCATGAGCAACCTCTAATTTTAGCTGTATGACAAGGAGAGAATCACCTTCTGGTGTTCATGTACCAATGGATCTGAATTTATTTTTTTCAGTATTAGCCTTTATGATTTTTGCCTGATTATTTGGTGAATTTAGAATTTAGACTCAATTACATGTCTCAGAGGCAAAGAAAGAGTTGAATTATAGGTAGAAAAATAGAGCCAGGAACCTATTCTACTACCAGAATCACTTGGGCACTTGAAATGTGATTGTTACAGCAGCAGAGAATTTCTTTTTCCTTTCTCTTCTGATCCAAATTGTGCTGGTAACTACACTTCCCAGATAGTTTTTTCTTACAGCAGATAAATAGGTGGGTTTTAGTTGAAAAAAAAAAATCCCATATATTTCTGGCTACTCCTTCTAACTAACTTCACTTTTTAGGTTAAAGCTGAAAACAGGCAAAATAAGAACAAGGTCCATCAGTTAAAGAATGAAATCCAACATCTACGTGGAAAAATAAAGAGCATGGAAGAAATTCAGGGCCTTGCTGTTCAGCAGCTCCGGGAGGCAGATGACGAGAAGGAGACAATTCTTGCTGAACTGAAAGATTTAGCAAAGAAGGTGAGAATGAGTAAAGATAAACCCTGTGCACCCTGTGTGCTCATGACAAGAAGATTCAAAAACTTACCAACTATTTTGCTTTCTGAGATAACCTTTGTGCTCCTTCCTGTATTTGAACTAAACATAGCATCCATCTTTCCCCTAAATTTTATTGGTTGTGCTCACTTTAGGGTTTTTTTCCTGTTACTTCTGTGCATAGGATGCAAAGTGGGAGGCTAAGTGTCAAAAAGCCTGGCTGCCACCATGCTTTTTACTTACAAATCCTATTGTTTTCCTGATTCCAGAAAAAAATAGAAGATGCCAGGGCACAGATGCAGCTTGTCAGCCTAGAGAAAGAGCTGAAGGAGTTAAAGAAAGCAGTCATCACTTCAGATAAACTGGCAGCCACAGAGCTCTCCATAGCTAAAAACCAGCTACAGGCCCTGCATGGGACTGTTCTCAATATCAATCAGGAGCGAGCTGAGGTAAATGAACATTGATAATTAATTGCTTGTGTATAAGTAGTGGTTTCTAGTGCCAAATTCAGCTTCAGAGCTTTATTCTGAGTTGTCTTGCTGCACAGGAGCTCCTGCTTCAGACAAAATCATCTTGAAATGCAGTAGATGAGTTAAGTTTGGGTACGGACAAGTGTGCTTGCTGTGTGTTAGGTGAAGGAGAGGCAAGTTTAATCTCTTAACATACAATAGCTAATACATTGTTACATAAGGGGGTCTGAAAGTTTGTTCTCCCACCTCATGTTTTTTTTAAATATGGACCCATTTTTGGCTCCATAGTAACATCTCTGTAGAAATCCTGTAAAGTTAAAGGCAAAGCATCATTTTACATGAACGTTGCCAGTTTCTGGAATTCCAGAACAGGCAAGTGCTGATGCTGCTTCTTAGTCAGCTTTTCACAAAGCTGCATGAGACATCTGGAAGCTTGTGAAATATTCTTGCAAACTGAAGCTGAAATGAAAAATTCCATTTCAGGAGCTTGAGGAAGCTGAAGACTTCCGTGCTAAGGCAGCTCATGCAGCCCAGGATCTTGCCAGAGCAGAAGCAGAAATAGAATTGTTACAACAACTCCTCAGAGAGAAGGAAGAACAAGTAGGTTGCAGTGGTATGGTATTGTACAAGGAGGATTAAATACTTTATAGATATTTGTTCAATGAATTTCTGAAATACTGTGTTTAGAGGCTTCTCACCTGTTCTTTTTCCTTAAGTTTTCCCAAGTGACAGTGTTCTTCCATCCTGTGACATCTGCCAGAAAACATGGAAGGCTCACTGGCTCAATTAGCTGATTTTTAAGTAAAACTCACTTGGTAATTGGGATGCCTTTACGTGGCAGTGTCTGTAAACCTGAGTGACGTGAAGGAGTGGGAGGAAAGCTCTGTTGCAGCAGTGGTACACTGCTTTTTGTAGAAATGAGTGGGCATGTTTGATAAAGTTTTAACACAATATAAACTGAGGCACTTTGTAGTGATTTAAAATTATGTTTTAAATAGTTTCAGCATGAAATGGAGAAAGCTAGTGAGAAGACTGTAGCATCAAGGTCTCAGAAGTTTGAAATTGATAAATTAAGTGAAATTGTGGAGCAACAAAAAGCAGAACTTGACCGTTTAAGGTTGTTGTTGGATAGCATTGAGACAGGTAATCTCTCTTTTTCTCTCCATGACATGCAGATAAGCATGGTTGCAGAAGACTGAACTTCTCTGTATTTCTTGCTGTTTCATCTGAGAAGCTTCTCAGAGCTCTAGAAGTTTATTCCAGGAATAAACTGTTGAGGAATCTTTCCTGTATTGTTCCTGTATGGATACATCCAGTCCTCACATCACTGTACTTGAGTGGATTCTCTGTATATTAAGCAAACAGCCAAAGTGCAGTTCTGTGAACTGTATGGATGGGGTTTTGCTGCTTCACACATGAAGACTGAAGGAAATGGGTGGTTAAGGACCAGCAGTAGGACTAGCACTTCAGAATTCTAGCATTGCCTCTTGCCCTGCCATGTGACCTTTGGAAATTGACTTAAATCTTTCTTCCTCTTGAAAATCAGATTGGCAATGTGTTAATTTTCTTTAGTTTGTATTGACAAGACTTTGCCCAGCTCTTAAAAAAACACTGATGGTGCTGTGCCTTCAGTTTTATACTGCTCTAGGACATGGTCAGAGGTCTGTGTGGTAAGGAAAAATGAGATCAGTTACCTGTATATGAACTTGGGTTTTGTATTTCTGAAATCTTAAAATGACAGGCAGGGGCCAGTGTGTATCACTACATTTTGATGTAATAACCTTTGGTTTGCTTCTTCCAGCAATTCAGTTTTTTAATACCCTTTCAGATTATGAGGATAACAATGAGGAGAGAAAAACTGAATGCAGTATTTGACTTAACTGTTTGCCTTATATATCTATAATCTGTGATTAATTTACAGGTGACAAAGGTGAAATTGACACCTTGCTGGATGAAATTGCAGCACTCAGAAACATGCTCTCAAACCAGAGTGATTACATCAGCAGTATAGGAGATCCACTGAAAAGGAGGGTATACTGGTATTGTATGCCACCATCACAGGTTAGAAGCACAACTACTGCTGTGTGGAAAGCCATTTGATATGGGAAAGTCTGTTCTACACTTGTTGAGTCTGGGAGAAACATAAGGAAAAATATTAGCTGACTTAAGAGACATCCTGAAACAACAGCCAGACAAATGTTCTCTGATACAGCCTGTTGCTGTGTAGTAATCTGGTGAATGTAATATTTGGAGACAACTATTCCAAGGGCAGTACTGTAAATTCATTTAGGGAAAGGTTAAAAGAGGACATTACAGACAAACAGTCCTGCAAACCAGCATTTGTTTGAACAATATTTCAAACTCTTCTCTTCTAAAAATGAGTAGTATCATGCTCAGAAGGAAGAGAAAGCAGAGTATGTGCAGCCAGTTCTTGAAAAAAAAACCAAAACAGTGCTTTAGAAATGTCTACAACAAACATTTTTACAGGGTTTGTCATTTCTAGATGTACACAAACAGTTTGCCTTTTTTTGGTTTTTTTTTGTTTTTTGTTTTTTTTTCTTTAGACCTCAACTCCTGCTTCCCACAGCACAAAAGATTCTGGCATTTGTTTACTCTGTGGCACATCCCCACCAGGAAGAGGGAGTGGTCAGGACAGGCAGGGCAGGAAGGAAGATTTGTCCAGTCAAGGAGGCTTCTGGTTTTATTCACCAGTCAGAAATAGGTTGCCCAGAAAAAAATCTGGTAAAGGTAAGTCTGTCTCATGGCCTCAGAATGTTCAGGAGCCTACTAAAGATGGATTTTAGAGCTGCTAATGAAGTTCTCTGTGTGCATGAGTGAATTACAAACTCATTAATCACCTTAAGCAGTGTTTATTACATTTTTATGTTACATAGAGTTTAAAATAGTTTTGGGAAAAATGTTTTAAATTAGTGTTTTTTTGGTTTTTTTTCTCTGTAAAGACAGAAGAGCAAAAGGAGATGGTGAAGGCAATGAAGCTCATGTTCCTGAAGAGCCTCCTTTTGTACCACCTCCTGGAACAGTTCTTCACACAGTCCTTCCAGATGATAGCCCTGTACCTGAGGGGACTGCGGTTTATGGCACCACTCCTGCAGCACCAAATGGAGCTTCAGTTGCTCCTGGGTCTGTTATCTATTGCCCACCTCCTGTGGAGGCCCAGGCTGTTTATGGTCCTCATCCTCCAAACTTCACTGTCCTACTCATCCCTGTTGGAGTGCTTCACTGCAATGTGCCTGAGCATCACGATTTGGTAAGAGATAGAGCTGTAAAACTGCAGGTTTAGCCAGAGGCAGCTGACTTACAAGGACATTGGGAACATCTTGTAATTTCAGAAAAAATGCAAACCCCCTCATTTTTACAGAGGAGATTAGTCTAGTTTAAAAAAAAACACAAGAAATTAAGGAGTCCCTGCTGGGGAGGTTGTGGATCTGAGCTTGCTGAGAATGCTGTGCCTCAGTGGTGCTCTTTGCTGTCTGTAGCTGCTCCTGTGTCTCAGGAGCACTGAAACAGAAAATAGGTCTTAACTTGGTTGCTCTGTTTCCTGTCTGTAGGAGAGTGAAGTGAGGAGGCTGGAAGACACTGTGTGTTATTTAAAGTCTCAGAAACACAGAGAGAGATGGTCAGAGGCAGCTGAGTGTAAATGCAGGAAAGAGGTGGAAAAATTGCATCAAAATGTGGAAGAACTTCTGCAGGAAAGAGAGGAGCTGGAACAGGAAGTTGCAGAGCTCCGCCAGGCAGCTCAGAAACGCACCAAACGCAGGTGAGGGTTGCGCTGGGCTGCATGGGAAGGAAAATCTTCCCCAGTAGAAGTCAATTTTTGATTCATTTACGTCAGTGTAAGTAGATCAGAACTTCAGGAGGCTCTGGGCCTCTGGCATTTTGTATTTTGATTCCCTGCCTGTCTTCCTGACCTTTTAGGGACTTCATTGAAGGGTATACTGATGACCTGATTGCAGAATTGCAGCTAGAGAAGTCTCTTAGGCATCATGAAGATATTGCAGATGAAATTGAATGTCTAGAGAAGACTCTGCTGAAACGACAAGCAGAGCTTAGAGAAGCAGACAGGCTGCTTTCAGAAGCTGAAGTGGAACTTGAGAACACAAGGGGGAAAGTAAGTAAAGCCCTAAGTCTTAAGTGCAGAAGGATTTACATGTGTTAAGATTGTTTAAGCAGAGGATTTTTGTTTGTCTAAGCAGTTTGTTTTCACTTGGATAACTGAAGCCTCTTAAAACGCTTCTATGTAAAAGTAAGTCATGGGATAGCCTGTGCCAGAAGAAAATGCTTCAGTTGATGCTTAAGGAGAAGGAAACTTTTCAGCTCTGGGTAAGAGAGGAAAAAAGATTCTGGTCCTTGGTATAGAGAGGGAGACAGCTCAGGTGGCATATACAAGTCAGGAGGAGGTGGTCTTTAAACAGTTAACCTGCAGGTTATGGATGTGGGAATGTATTTCCTCACGAGTCTTCACTTGTTGCTCTAGACTAAGGACACTGTTCAGAAGTACAACCAAGCCAAAGAGCGTTGGTCCTGTGCTGAAACCAAGGCAAAGGAGCTGGAGCAGAGGACTCAGTACATGGCTGTTAGACTGGTGAAGGCAGACCAGCAGTTAAGGTACACTCTTGTGGCTTTGTATCAAAGGGGCATGTGGAGAACAAGATTCTTCCACATGTTGAAATCCTGCTTTTGGAGAGGGACAGCAGTTAAAATGTTAATATCAAAAGCTATGAATGTTTCTTTAGGTTATTACAGGCAGATACCAGAGATTTACAACAGCATAAGAAGGAACAAGAAGGTATTTTGAAGGAAATTAGCAAAATGGTGGCTGCAAAAGACTCTGAGTTACAGTTGTTAAACCAGAAGATAGAAATGCTGAGGGAAAGGTGAGTTTAATTTACCATAAGCTGTTTTAGATGAGATGAAGATGTCTTCCTCCACTAGGCTACTGCTTTGTTTTTCCTGAGTCATGTTTTTGTTCTTCCTATCAGTCTTCAGGAGCTTCAAGGAGATATTCAGGTTGCACAAGGTAATGAAGAACGTCACCTGCAAATCCTTAAAGAAGCAGAATGCCTTCTTCAGAGCAAGAAAAATGAACTGAAAAGGTTAAAAGATCAAGTAAGGCTTATCTTGTTTTTTCTGGACTACCAATTTTGGATTTGGTGTAACTGAAAGCTGAGAAGAACCTTTTAAGTTTTTGAACTGCCTTGTCTAAAGAATTTAATTCTTAAGTTTATTTTAATGTTGCCCATTTGAGTTGTCCCTGTTTTGTCTCATCATATGATCCCTATCTTGCTGGTGTCTATGCATAATAAATGTTACTGCAGAGTTCCCTGTGACAGTCCTTGCTGCATTTCAGAAAAAGAAGTAACTCTCTGAGGTACAGGACTGCACTGCCCAGGCCAGAACTTAGTCTTTAGTGTTTGCTTTCTTCTAGAGAAAGGAATCATAGATTCATAGAACGGTAACTTTGGAAGGGACCTCAAGGATCATCCAGTTCCAACCCCCTGCCATAGGCAGGGATACCTCCCACTAGCACAGGTCACTCAAGGCCTCATCCAACCTGGCCTTGAACACCTCCAGGGTGGGAGCAGCCACAACCTCCCTGGGCAACCTGTGCCAGTGTCTCACCACCCTCACTGTAAAGAACTTCCTCCAAACATCCAGTCTAAATCTCCCCTCTGCCAGTTTAAACCCATTGCCCCTTGTCCTGTCATTACAAGACCTGGTGGGATCCTTCCACGGGGTGATCCAGCTCAATCTCTGGCAGGGACAGTGCACTGACTGCGTTTGTTCTTCTGCGCTTCTGTGCTACAGAAAGAGAAGCCTTCAGGTGCTGCTTCTGTTCAACTTCTTCTTCATTGCAGATTACTGCTCAGCAGCAAGAGCTCCTGTTTCTGGACCAGCAGTTAAATCAAAGAAAAGAAGAGCTTTATGTCCTTCAGGACTGTATTTCTCAGAAGAAAGGTGACCTCAAAGAAGCTCTTCAAGGTGGAGAGACTGAAGCACGTGAAAAACTGCGCCAAATAACAGTAATGTTTCCAAATGAGTTTTCAACTCATTCAGTTTGTTCTCTGAAGAACAGCAAAAGAATAGAAGTATAGGAAAAAAAGTCCCATGAAGTCGCCACAAAATCAGTTTTGCTTTTTACAATCTGCCAAAGCCCATTGAAAAATAGAAACATCAAACTTATGGTTGTGGGTGATTTAGAGCTTGGTCCAGAGGCACAAATAAGTAGAACTTCCTAGTCCCAATAATAGTTACAGACTTGGTCCCTCAAGAACTAAATCACATTAAATAAAAGTTTCTGCATGACTTAGAGTTGCTGAAGCAAGCAGCAGCTGAAGCAAACCAGTCTGAGTGTGTATAAAGCACAACAAAGCTAGCATAAGTCAGTTGTCTCCATTCCTGCTTCCGTAGAAGGGATCCTGTACTTCCTTTCTGAAACAAAAACAAAGTGTCAAGGTTAATTCTATTTGGGGGGGTGAATTTTATCTGCTTCTCTGTTTTAGGGCCTATTAGTCACTTGAACAGCACTGTTATGCTCAGATTTGGAGCTCAAAACCTTTGCAACATTACTACTCTGAACTGTCAATGAGCAAAAGGTTAATCTAAATATTAGGTATTCTTTGATTACACCATTAACTATAAACATTGGAATCAAACTGACCACTACCTCCTGACTGACTTTTAAAATGTATATATATGTTATTTATAAACATATACATATCTTTAAAGGAAAACTTTAATGTGACAAATAATGGCATTCCTTGTAACACTGATATGTTTCCATAGGAAATAAAGCTACTTCTGGAAGAGCTTAATGTTGAAAGGAAAGAACTGGATGTCCAGGTGAAGGAGAAAAGAGCACAGCTCTTCTTCATCAAGAAGGATATTGGAAAAGAGGAAGAAAATCTTCAAGGAATACTTGGCCAAATTGCCAACCATAAGATGGGTATGGCCCTGGCTTTGTAGACAGGATTTTGAGTAGTTAAGAAAGAAGTGCTCTGAGCTCTTAGTTGTGCATTGCTGCAGTCTGCTGCTCACTCTTGTACAGTCCTGTGAACAGCTGCAGAGGAGTTGCCTGTGTCTTGGTGGGTGATGCAGAGCTGTAGTTGAGGCAGTGCTTCGTGCTGCTTTGTATTGGGGATGGAAGCTTTATGTGGCAGAGAGAAACAGGAACAAAGCTGTTGTCAGGACTGATCAGCTCACACTGGAGCACTGCCTGGTCAGGAGACATCAGCTAATTGTGCTGCATTCACAGAAGAATTCAACATCAGGATGGGTATGGAAGTGGAGGAGTCTCCCTCCGAGGAGCTGTGTCCTGGCAGATTGTGGGAGGTACAAGCAGCAGCAGTTTGCAGTTTTTGTATCTTGTGCAATATTTTCTTTCACTGTTCATCAGTCAGAGACTCTGTCCTGACATAAGTCCCTGGAAGTAGGAAGAGCAGACCTAGGGACATGGAAGTTGCTGGTAGAGCAGCAGCAGGTGTAATAAATTGCTGTGTTTGACAGCAGTTGAGAACATGGAGGTTTTTCCCAGGGATGCTATCAGTGTAGCATCTTTTTCCTTAGTGCCTTTCTTTGCAAATGGAATATGCTTGATGTGTTTTTAAACAACCTTTTGCTGCTTTCACCTTACTAGAACTGAAACATGTCCTGGAAATGCTGGAGCTTGAAAATAATGAACTTCAAAATTTGAAGCTACAACATGACCAGAAGGTCAGTGAGCTAGAAAAGACTCAGCGTGCCGTTCTAGAAGTAAGTGCTTCTTCTGTAGCTACTACAATGACTGGCAGAAGAGATCTGCTGATTCTGTGGCCACAGACCTGGCTCCTACCCTTTAAATCAATCCATTTCTAGTCTGATGCCTGCTTATCGTGGAGAAGTCTCAAGTCTGCTTAGGTCCTTTAAAATAGTGGGGGGTTGGTGTATATGAGGGAGAATGATGGCTGTAGAACACTGAATGCTGTTTCCTTTGTGTCAGCTTCCAGAGTGTTTTTTATCTGGATTCTCTGTGTCCTCACTTGTAAAGAGTGTGGAAGACAGTTTAGTAACTCAGCTGGGTAGTCTCTTCCATTTTAGCTCAGCTAGTCTCTTTCTGACAAATACAGACAGGCATTGAACTTTCTGCCTGCTGGTAGCAGAGATCAGCAGTATCCCTCTGGCAATCTCACTGGGTCACAATCCAGGAGGAGCCTCCATTGCTCAGCTGTGCACTTCCAGAAGATCTAACACATGCTTTCTGAGAGCATTCATGAGCAAACAGAAACAGATAGTACCTGCAGCTTACTCAGAAAAGTCTTCACCTCTTCTCTTTGTACCCTTCCTGTGAAGGACAGGGAGAAGAGGGACTAGTTGGTACCTTTCTAGGAGTATGCTTAAAGTGGTCACCTTCCTACATCACCTGAGCACCTCACAGACCTTAGTGTCACTCTCCAAATCCCTGCAATGGAGGGACATTCTGCTCTTACACATTGGGGTGGAAAATGGTGGTTAAACTATGATGGAACTAAGAACTGCACCCCTGTCTTCCAGTCCATTTTGCTTATATGCATCTAGATGCACTGTGAGCAGTTCTGCCTCTGCGTGCAGCAGTTGCAGGGCCGCTCTGGCCTGCATGTGACCTCTGAGTGAAAGGTTCTCAGACTGCTGCAGCTGAAGATGTCCCTAACTTGTTCTACTTCTTGACTGTGTAACTGTTGTTTGCAATGCCTTCTTTTGTAGGAGAAGTTACAATTGGAGGATGTTCAGAGATTATTTCAGTGTCAGCAAGAGGAAGTAGATTGGCAGGACCAACAACTGGAGAAGGACCGTCAGGAAAATGAACATCTGGCTTCTCAGATGCACACTCTGCAAAACACCATTGAGTCTTTGAATAAAGAGAAGGAAAAGCTTGAGGAAGGCTGTCACAGTTTGGAAGAGAAGTTGTCACAAACCAGAAGGTGGGGAGAATATCTTTTCTGCAAAGATCAGAAGTGCTGGGAAGTGCCTTGAATGTCTTAATCATAATTAAAAATGTAGCTGTGACTTGGAGGTGACCAATTACACAGAATGTGCTGCTTCCTGTATCCTGCAGAGGTTTTATTTTAAGCAGACTTACAGAAAATAGTCAGCAGTGAAGCTGATAAATGCAGCAGCATTTGTTCTGTCATGGCAGTGCAGTGAGAAATGGTATGAAAAGCAAAATGTTAAGTCATGGAATAGGAGAACTGTTCTGCTTTTGGGGCTGCTGGGTAGCATCCCCTTGAGCTGAGTGAACTTGTACTGAAATGCAGCTGAGTCCTCACCAAGTACTTAATAAACCAAGAATGTTATCACATTTACAGAGACTTAACTGCTACTGAAGAGAGCAGCAGGACTATGTTGTCCACTGTAGAAAAAATGGAACTGGACTTCAAAAGCCTACAGCAGGAGGTAGATCTACTGAGCAAACAGAAAAAATCGCTGCATGGAGACATTGTTGTTGTACAGAAGGACCTTCAAGGTAAAGATCAATTTGGGGGCTTAAACTGTAAAATGTTTTAAGAGCAATTGTGTGAAAAGACACAATGTAACTGTATTGTATGATAATAAATATCTCAACAGCCTGAAATATCTGCAGGCAAAAAGTATTCAACATGTCAAAAAGATGGAAATTTTAGATTGTTTGTTGATTGTTCTTCATTGATGAAAAGAGGTAACATTTGTGTGGGTATTTCAGATTACTGACTGAAAATCTTTGTCACCAAATCTTTTTCTAGCAAAAAAGGAAGAACTGGAAACACTGAAAGGAGAGTTAAATGACTCCAGGCAGCAGCTTCACCTAGTAGAGCAGGTTAGTTTTGGTGAATGATGTGTATGTCACAAACATGTGTTGTATTCTCATCTACAAGTGTAAATATCCACATAGTGGGTAGTTTGTAGCACAGGAACCAGGGCTGTCATTTATCACACCAGTCCACTTTTCATCACCTGCTTTTATCTAGGGACTAGCTCAGAACCAGGCCCTTGCAGATCTGACAAACAGGGGCTGGTTTATTTTCTTGTTCTTGCCGAGTCTGGAGTGGTTTGGACCCCAGCTGGTACTCAGTAACCAAATCAGATTCCTGTTCTGGGCCTTCTGTTTAAGTGGCAACTATGATAACTTCTTGTTGGGTTTTTAATGCCAAGGTGGAGTGTGTGGTTTTTTTGTAGGTTTGGTTTTTTGGGTTGTTCAGTTTAGTGGCTTTTAGGGTGTGATTTGTTTGTGTGTGTATTTATTTGTTTGAGTTTGAATTTGTTTTTTCTGGAAATAAACCCAGACACAGGCAAAATTACGCAGGTTTATTGGGCTTTCCTGGCTTTTTATCTGGTGGCTCTTAATGTGTTAACTCCCTCAGTGGCTGCTTTAGTGGGAGATAATCTTCAGTGTGCTTAGGGGTGCTCAGTGAGGTTGTTTCCCAGGCCAGCCTTTCAGCCAGGGAGCTCTGACTCTCACCAGCTGCTGATTCTGTATTTTATATTGCAGGATTTGAAAAATAATACACGGCAGCAGGATGAGCTGCTGAGAGAGCAGGCGACCCTGAAAGAAGAGATCCGGGAGTATTTAAGGAAACGTAAGGCTTGCCAAGAGAGGCAGAAGAAGAGGGAGAACCACTTGCAGCAGCTCAAGGAGGAGATCGAAGAGAAAGAAACAGAACGAGCCAGGAAAGAAGCGGTAAGAGCCTTGCTGACTTCCCTCACTTTCTCGTGCCCTCCAGAAACAATTCAGGCCAAAAGGTTTTGAGTGCAAGTTTACAGATAATACAGCAGTGCTTTAAAAAAACACAAAGCCTTGTTTTCAGAGAAATAGCAGTAAACAAAAAGCCCCAGCATTCAGTTATCTTAGCAAAAAGTGGTGTGTCAGAACAAAGGATGGGGTCAGTCTGAACAGATACCAGAACTGCTGCAAAGAATCAGCACTCAGCCCTGAGTGCAGGACAGGCTGGTGCAGTGACTGGCACTGTGCAGTCCTGCCTCAGCTGTAGCTGGTGTGGGTGAGCAGATTATTCTCTAGAATTCTGTTGTGTCAGCTGCCAAGATACAGGAGCTGGACTTAGTTCAGAGATCCCATGCTTCCTCCTGGGAGAAGAGCAACCTCTGCAGAGTACCTGACATGATATGATGGAATTAATGTGAAGTGAATCAAAACTTAACTCCCTAATTCCAAAACTAAGCATAAAAAAAGCCAGGGCTTTCTCCTGATGTTCCCTTTTGATTTTGAGTGGATCCCTCTTGGCAGCTAGCTTGTGTTCTTCTGCTGTTTTTCTGTGCAAAGCCCATCAGCTGTTTGTGAAAATTAGGGCTTAATCATATATTCCTGTAGTAAAATTAACCTCTGTTGGCTGAGTAGTTGCAACAAAATGTTAACCAAAAGGAGAACTGAGGGAGCTGTACTGAAAATGAGAGGCAAAGAAAACTGGTAAACATCTGTTGTCAGCAGGGAATATTAGACTGCAGTGCTTTGCAGTCTATGGAATGAATTTGGTTGTAAAAGACCTTTAATAGTGAGTCCAACCATTCTCTAACTCTACTAGGGCTGGTGCTAAACCATGTCCCTCAGCACCACATCTCTGCCTCTTTCAAACACCTCCAGGAATGGAGATTTCAGCCACCCTCCTGGGGAGCCTGTTTCAGTGTTTGAGAATCCTTTCAGTGAAGAAATTTCTTCTAATGTCCACCTTAAAACTCCTCTGCTGCAACTTGAGGCCATTTCCTCTCATCCTCTCATGACTTATTTGGGAGAAGAAACAAACTCCCACCTTGGTCTAACCTCCTTTCAGGGAGTTGTAGAGATTGAGGTTTCCCCTCAGCCTCTTTTTCTCCAGGCTACACAACTTCTGTAATGTCCTTTGGTGCTGCTGCTGTTTGTTCTCACCGAGTTGTTTCTAGT
This sequence comes from Ramphastos sulfuratus, assembly GCA_013399055.1. Classification (NCBI taxonomy): domain Eukaryota; kingdom Metazoa; phylum Chordata; class Aves; order Piciformes; family Ramphastidae; genus Ramphastos; species Ramphastos sulfuratus. The sequence goes on from WBNM01041452.1 coordinate 40,730, forward strand.
TCAAGCTTGAAGTAGTCGTTTTGTTTGGTTTTGTTCTGGGGTTTTGGCAGATTCTTCATTGCCTCAAGCACCATTTGGAGCACGAAAGAAAAAAACTGGAACAATGTACTGCAAAAGTGAAAGACCAGAGAATGCTGTTGGAAAAGGAACTAACAGAACAGCAAACAAAACTGGAACAGGCAGTAGCAAAAGTAAAGCTGGCAGAAGAAAACCTCAGGAAGCTGGAAAAGGAGGAGTCCCAATGTGCAGCACTTGAAGAAGTCATAAAGAAAAGCAGTAAGATTCAGTGCACAAATCAGCTGTTGTCATGTGTGGGTTCTGATCTAAAGACACCACAAAGAGTTCTGTTCATCTTGCTTGGTTTTGAATGCAGGAGGACATGGATTGACTCTCAGTGAACCTTAAACTGGTTTGCTTCAAGAACTGAGATTCTAAAGCCCAGTGGTGTTGTCTGCTTTCACCTTTTGTCAGTGGTTTTACAAACTGCTGCTTTGCTGTTTAGTCTCGAGGTCTGTGGTAATGGGTTGGACTTGATGATCTTTGAGGTCTCTTCCAACCTTGCTTATACTGTGATACTGTGTTTGAAAAATGCCTACTGTGTATAAAGTATGAGATACTTAAATGTCTCTGCTAATCAAGGTTGTTTTTAAAATGTTAATTACAGAACATCAGCTCTCGGAAAAAGAACTACAATTACAACAGAAAAACAGAGAAGTACAAGCTCTTCAGAAAGAACTGGAGATCTCCAAGTCTGAGCTAAACCATCTCCAAGGGCAGATAGCATCAGAGAGGAAGAGAGCAGAAAAACAAATCCTGAGCCTGAAAGAAGCAATGAAAATGCAAAAGATGAAGCTTGAGAGAAAACTGCAGGTACGTCCTAGCTGAGGGGAGAGTGTTTGGGGATTTGGGTTATTTTTAAACAGCAAAATGGCAAAAGGAGGAACAAAAGACTGTGTTAACTTCATGACTAGGCAGAACCTGAGGCAACCACACTCTGCTATTTCTAGATGGTGTGGCAGAGCACCCCTAGTTACTCCCATGCAATGCTTTTTGGCTTGAAGAAACTTATGTGGGCTTTCCTGCACTGGATGCTCACAGTGAAAGGGAATCTCTCTGCATTTCCTAGGAGCAAAAGCAGGAAAATGCCTGTTGGCAGAGTGGAATAGCAGCTGCTGAGCACGCAGCACACACTCACCAGGAACGAGCTAAGCGCTTTACGAAGGACCTCGGCCAGGCCCAGGAGGACTACATGGACCTCCAGACCCAGGTATCACCCAGTAGCCAAGGACAGGCAGGTTAAGGGGAAGCTGTGTCTTCCAGACACATTGATAGTGTATTGCTTTGGAATCTCCTCCTGCTGTATCAGTTAGAAGCAGACCTATTGAAAATGACTGTGTGCTTCTGCCAAGCCTGGGAGAAGTTGAGCTATGTTAGGAATCGGCAGGATCAGTCAGCTCTGTAATCCCAGTTAAAAATGAACAAACCAGCTCTAGCCAGGCAGTCACATATGGAGTTCTCAGTGCAGGGCTGCCAGGTTCTACAGCAGTATTTCATTCTTTAGCCCGTGAAGGGCATGGTTACCTTCCCATCTCATGGTGGGGAATTCCAGGCACTGTTGAAGCCAGTGCAAATGGATCAATCCCTCTTGCCCAGTGAAAGGCCAGACAAGGACACTGCTCTGTGGCGGTGGGCTGAGGGTGCTGGGGACTAGTCTGAGCTGCTGGTTAACTGGATTTTGGCGCTCCCAAGACACGTAGCTAATGCAGCACAACATCTGAGGTCAGCTTGATCCAGGCACTGCTTCAGTTATGACTTAAGGCTCTGTTTATGTTACATTTGGTAATGGCAACTTGGCATAACCAGTCACAATTTATGCAGATCACTAAATGTTGCCAGCATCTAGTGGGCACTCACCAACTCGTTAGTGCCAGCCTGGGCCAGCATTTTCTCCTTTTGATACACACTTTAAGGGGTGACTCTGTGTGGTCCAGCATCTTCTAGTCCTTTAATAAACCCTTCATAAACTGTTTCTAGGCCCTTTAAAAACGTGGCACTTCAGAGAAGAATCTTGTTAGCAACTCAAAAACTGTGCAAGGTCACTTCAGTAACTTCTTACCATCTGAAAGGCTTCAGAGGCAAATGTAGAGGCACAGTAGAGCTGCTGTGATTTCTGCTTGCAGTACTCAAAATGCAAACACTTCAGAAGCAAGCCTTGGTCAGTTGTGCAGAAAAACCTGCCTGGTGCATTGGTAACTTTTGACTGTACTCTGATGCAGGTGAAAGCCCAAGGAGACCTGGGAAGTAGACAAAGGGAAATGGAGAATGCAGCAGCACTGCTTAAACTGGAGGCTGAAGATGGAATCAGAATGGAGTTTAAATCTTCAAGCCTATCTTCTCCAGAACCATTAGAGGACTTGAAAGCATCTTCTGAAGTACAGAACAGCCTGCAGTGTGAGTCTGACTTGGAGGCAACTCGTCTGTTTGCTGACAGAGGACTTCCCTCCTTGGAAGAAAAGTTGACTTTTTCTAAAGTCTTGCTAATGGTAAAAACCTTAAAAAGTAGCTGCTGCTCGTGCTCTGGCTGAGCACTCGGTGCTGGTGCCTGGAGCTGTAACACTCAGCGCTGAATGTGCTTCTGTTCCCAAAGGACGAGCAGTGGCGTGGAGAAGCTCTCAGACAAAAACTGCAGCATCATGAAGACCGACTGAAGGTGACACATCTTGTCCCAGTCACACCCATATGCACCCCCCCGCCCCGAGGCCCTTTAGAAATCACCCAAACAACCTGGGGTGGGACAATCCTCCTCCAATTCTGGCCTGTCTCCTCTGTGTTTAGTGACTAGCATCAGGGTAGGAACAGTAAGAGAAAGCCCAGCACCTGCATGGTGAGTCAATTAATTAACAGCTAATTGGATTTTTGAGCATTCCAGCAAGATTCCCTTGTTTGCATCATACTGTGGTGTATTAGCAGCCTGAGGATGGCAGTTCAGGAGCACCAGCGAGCACTCAGAGCAGAGGTGATGGCCAGGCTCAGATAGAACAAGGCTGCTGGTGTTTCTTCAAGCAGTTCATGGGCAGGGCTATAGCAGTGGAGTTTGTTTCTGACTTGGGAGGAGATGAAGTACTTTAAAATAACAACTTCATTGCCACCTGCTTGTGGTTTGAGACTTCACATCCCCACTCTTTCAAGGTCATCACACTTTCTGAACAGCCTTATTGTTGCCCTGGCTGAGTGTCATTAACCAACACTCTCTCCAGGCTCAGCTCCGGCAGTGCATGTCCAAGCACATGGAGGTGTTAAGCCGAGGGAAGCAGCAAACAGAGGGCACCCTGCACAGCCTGCAGCAACAGGTGGATGCACTCCATCACCTCATCAGCAGCACTTCTTCAGATCCTCCGGGCTGGCCCAAAGCTCCAGCCTAGGGTCTCTCCACGAGGCTCTGAATCTATCACACCCTCAGGTAATGCTCTGCTCTGCTCAGGAGTTGTGGGTCTGGTGGTTTCAGTCACTTGTGGCTCACCGTGGTGGAGGCAGGGCAGGGGTTGCCACTCAGTGTCACTGAGTTACCCTGGCAGTGCCTTACATGTTAGAAAAGGGTAAATTCTCCTCAAAGGGTTTGGGTTATTTACTTGGTCTTTTATTCTTTAAAATGCATTTTTCTTTGTTAAAGAGTCTGTGCTACTTGAAGACATCACTTTATCACCCAGACTCACTGTTCCTGCTTTCCCCAGGCCACTCTGACAAGCCTTGCCCAGCAGGCAGGTTAGCATCCCAGTGGAGTCGCTGATGCTGCATTCCTGCTCACAAGGGATTTCTCAGTGAAGCCCAGAGGTGGGACATGACACCAGCCCAGCTGGAACTTTGAGTCACAAGCATCCTGAAGGCTGAAGCTTGTAGGTGGCAGTAACCCAGGACAGTTGTGGGTTCTCAGATGTGCTGTCAGTTCCCAGCAAGCACGTTCCTGCGGTTGGTGTCCTGGCACTCGATGCTGGTTTTGCTGTTAAGATGTTTGTTTTCAAACTAATTGCTGGTGAGAGCTGCTGTGAAGTCTCACATGGCACAGAAGTTGGTGCTCTGTTAACCAAGTGTCCTTCAGAGAGTCACAGAATGGCAGGGGTTGAAAGGTACCTCAAAAGATTCTCCAAGTCTAACCCCCCCCATCAGAGCAAGACCACCTTGAGGATCTTCTCTAATACAGGTATAGCCCAGCATCCAGATTTCAGTTGTAATTTAAATCATTACAGAAGAGTAAAGCCTAGTACTTTACTCTTCTGTAATGATTTAAATTAAAAATTACTTCAGGAGTTGCCATGCATGAGAAGAAAAGCTTCAAGCAGAGCTACAGCTGCTGTGGGAGTTGGGCTATTGGGACAGGAAAAGCCTCCCCACAGCTGTAAATGGTGCCTGTGCTGCACAGCAGCTGGAACAGGCCAGTGCACAAGACCTTCCCCCATTGCATGGCTGCTTTCATGTGCCATCAGTCACCACCTTTGAGATGTCTACCTCACTCCTCTGCAGCCCTTTCAACCAAAGTGTTTGCCAGTGTAACATAGTGCTGGCTGCAGGGCCTGCTCTGTACTGTGAAGTTTGGTATAAATAAAGCTCAGTTTCTCAGTGGTACAAGTTGGGGTTTGAAAGTATTTTAAAATGTGAATTTAAATGTGTCAATCCTATTTAAGTGGAAACTAGCAAAATGCTGCACTTGCAAGGAAACTTGTTCACAAGGACAGAGCTGTCTGTCCAGTTACCTGTTCAGTGCATGAGTGTCTGCAATACAATTTTTGAGTACTTCCTGAAAATAAACTGTTTGTTTTCACCCAAGGGTGGTTGTTTTGTTGTGTTAAAAGTTGCTCTCAAAAATGTTAACCTTTGCTGTCTAGAGTTCACTACTGCTACCCAGAGCCAGGAACAACTGACTCCTCTGCAGCCTAGTGGGTAAAAGTAGAACCTGTCTACTATCACTGTTTACATTGGTTTTAGTGTAGTGCTGGCTACTGTCTGCCAACTCTGCTCCCTGCCTTTCACTGAAGGCTTGACTGCATCCCTCTTCTGAAGCATGGGGCCATGGTTAATGTTTCTTCTGTACAAAGTTACAAGCAGCTTGCTCTGAATTAGTGGGAAAAAAGCTTTGTAAAGCCTTGAGGCAGCAGAACTAGGCACCAGAACAGGACCTATGGCCTCGTTACCTGAAGAGCAACACAACCATGGAGAAAAGCCCTATCCAGGGGAACATCTTTTCCAGCACTAAACGTGCACAGTGACTTCTTCCCTTAAGCAAGGCAAAAGTGAGAACCATTTCAAAGCCTCTGTCATCCACATTACCAATACAAACTTTTGCTATGCAGCAGGTGTCAGTCACATGATATTTCACTGGGAACAAGCCACCCTACCCAGCCCCAGCTTGTTCCACCTACAGCCCAGTTTGGGGCTATAGAAGAGCCTGTCAAACCCCTTGTGAACACCCTGTGAAACTTTAAAAACACTGAAGATCTATGTAAAAGTTAAACACAAGCAGTTAAAGCACCAATGCCACCACTACAAGGAATCCTTGCATAACCAACAGTGCTCACGTTCCTTTCCCAGAGGCCTGACTGCAGGCAGCAGCAGCACCTGCCTGGCAGCTTTTGCAGGTCAGCTGCTGTGGTGGGTGAAAGCGGCAAGTCCCCAGTGAAGAGCTCCATGGCACAAGCCCACATGAGAAGTCCCACCGTAAGCAGAGGGCCTGAGCAAATGATAACAGAGCAGCAAAATTTATCTAGATACAGGTACTTTATTTACAAATATTTAGATTAATAGCATTGTTACATCAAATGAGGAGTACAGCAGTCCAAACAAATCCTTTCTGTGACAGAAACAGAAGACCTACTGTAACTTACTCTGGAGTACAGGTATTGCACCTCAACAAGCTGTAGTCATTAGAACATTGACTTAACATCAGCAGCAGGTCATGGTCCCTGGGCAAACCCCTTTGTGGTGCAACCTGGGTTTAAGCTGGATGCATTCATTAGCTGTAGATCTTGGACATACCCATCTATTTAAGAATATTAGTTTAAAAAAAGACTAACCAGACAAAACAGAGGGACAGTGCACAAGTTACCCAAATCCTATTGTCTGCACATTCCAGTTTTTGGCTTGTATTTAACATTGACTGTACAATACTCTGGTACCACTGCTTACTTACATGTCTGAACATTGTAGTTTTAGTGTCTAGAGAGGGATTTTGAGACCACTTTGTATTTCAAGCACTGCAGTCAGCCTGCAGTCAGACATTTCATGGTGGTTAAGCACTCACCCCCTGCCATTTTAAACCACATGTGACATTTTTCCAAGCGAAGCTCCATGTGAGATACATCAGCCCTGCTTAGAGCCTCACACCCCAGCAACCCCCACGTGTGTAGTCACCACTCAGAACCTCCCCTTCCTACAAGCACTGCAGGCTGTGCCACCCCATGAGGGACACACTCAAAAGCTTGATGAGAAAGCTCAAGCCTCAAAACAAACCCTCACAAGGAACTGCTAAAAAAAAAAAAAAAAAAATACAAGAGCAGTTAAAAATCCCTAGAGAGTACAGGCCTTGTTGGACTGTCCAGTTCAGCCTCTGACCATTCAGAAAGTTAAAAGGTACAAAAGCAGAAGATGTGCAAGAGAACCAGCCTTTGGACACGGTGCAAGGCGGGTGCTGAAGCCCAGTAACGCGAGAGGCCCACCGAAGAGAAGCAGGTTAGAGCACACTGCTGATTGCACAGGAGGGGTGAAGAGAACGGCGTGGGAACACCACATTGCAGAGATGAAGGACAGACTCCACTAGTGTTAATTTCTGTGTCGGGATTAGAGCTCCCCCAGCACAATGTCCACTGTTGACACCGAGCAGTTTAAGCCTATGTTAGTGATCTGCAGCCACACCGATTGCTGTACTACAGGAGGAGGGGGCAGCGTGGTCACAGATAGGTCATACTGTACAAACTGGTATTTTCTTACATACTGTCCTAGTGCCAGTAATCATTTTCTTCATTAAAATCATATACACAGGATGTATTTAACTGTTAGCTCAGTTCCTTCAAATTTTATACATATTTACGTTCTGTTAACAAATGGAGAGGATAAAAGTGGCCAAAAAAAGGACATAAAGCTATGAGCACAAGAATGAACGGATCGCTTCCCTGTGCGAGTCCAACGCTCCCGCGCCAGCCCACCCCGACCCCCCGCAGACACACACCACAGGGAATTCTTCCAACAAAAGCACATTGTTACAGAGCCCCTTGCTACCATCGGAATTCATTTCACAGCAAAAACTTAGCCTTTACTATGGACAGCTCGAAACAGTTAGGAGGTGGGGGAAGAAAGGCCAAAGAACCATAAAATTAAACCGTACAAGACAAAGCCCTGCAAAAGTGTAAAATCAGGAGTCCAGCATCAGTGCTCAGTTTAAATTATGCATGGGTGACACTATCACAAGGACAATCAAGGAGGAAAAAAAAAAAAAAAACTTCTAGATTTACCATGCAGGAGAGGTTTTATTACTCTACTTGCCTTTGATAACCTGATTACATCTAAAGTTGTTTAGCAGTTTAGTACTGTGTTAAACTTGTCTCAGAGTTTTAATTAAACCCAGTAAGATGTACAGAAGACAGGGAAGGGGTCAAAAGCACCGCTCCCCTCAGACAGAGGTGAAAGGTCAGAAATGGAGCCATGGAACAGAGGTCACTAGCAGCCGCAGCCTTCTCTCTGGGGCTGGGGTTCACTGGTTAGCCGCCCCCCCTGCGGAGCTGACGGTTTGTGCTGTACACCAGACTCTGCAGCATTCAGATCCAGGCTTCCATCTTGGATGTTCTGGTAGATTTTCTTGGCAGCCTCCAGGAAGGCGTCCTCAACATTCTCTCCACTATGAAGAGAGCAGCAGGAGTTACTGGGGCTACACCTCAAAGCAGTGCAAGCTGAGTCACCTGGCAGAACGCCCTCACTGGGTGTTGACAGGTCACCAAGCAGCAACAGTTAATACTCTGTCCTGTTACATGCAGGACAAGGTTACAGTATTGACCAAGTCTGACAGGCTGTCCCTGAGACAGCCTTTGACAGGGCAATTCACTCCCCAGCCATCAAATCTAGCAGCACTAGCCAGGAGCAAGAAATAAGTGATAAAACACTGAGCAGCAAAAATCAGCTAAGGTGTTGAGCTACACGCAGAGAAGTTTTGACAGAGCCACTGTTAATTAAAACCTTTCTGCTAAAAGGTTTCATTACATCAGGTACCAGTTGGAACCACATCTACTCGTGTCACTACAGGTCTGATTCCTTGTGTTCTACCAAGCTCCTCAGCCAACCACAAATACAGCACATTGGTTCCTCCAAGTGACCAAAGGAATTGGCAGTTCACTGCAGAACTTGCTCACAACTCCAAATGTCCAAGGGAATTCAGAACTACTCTTACCTACATTCTATGTTCAATTTCTTAAAAAACCCAAACAGCTCATTTGAATTCATCAAGTCTTCACCTGAAATGTAGCAAGAAATCTAATTTCCAAGCCACCTTTAAGTCAAAGCTGCCACTAAGATGATAGAAACTGCTACAGATAGTGTAAAAATGTGGGGATTTGGCACTTGTAAAACCCTACTACACCTGAACACTCTAGTTAGCCATAACCAACATACCTCTCAAGCAGATCCAAACAGTTACTCTAGATAAAAGTAACTTACGTTTTTGCACTTGCTTCAAGGAACAATAAACCTGTTCAGAAACAGAGGTTTAACAATCAGTGCAAAATATACTTCAAACAGTCTCCAGTTAGTTACATTACAACCTTCAGACTACATGCAAGACACAATCACAAAATACTGGTTAGTACTAACAAAATTAAGGCATCAACACAGGCTAAGTTCTAGACCTAAGCACAGTTAGGGTTAAGCCACACTGAAGCAGAGCAGAAGTCAGTACATGTAATTACATTACTCTGAAGTGTTAGCTTGCAGCTGCCAATGCTAATAGCACACTTTAACATCACTAGCTTGTAGGAAAGGTAACAGCTCAAGAGAAACATCAACACACCATTTTCTTCAGCAAATTGTTTGGCTTCTTCATATGTAACATCCCTCTGTGCTTCCAGATCTGCTTTATTTCCTATAAGGATTATCACCTAATTCAGGAGAGAGAAAGTCAGTCTGGAGAAAAACTTATTAGATTTTCCTCATTATGAATAAGACAAAACTCCCAAAAGAAGACTTGTAGAAAAGTTTAACTGCAAAGGGCATGGCTCCTCAGAGCACTCAGCACTAGCAGTGCCCCTCTGTGGAGTCAGGGACTGCATCCCCAGCTGCTCCTTCAAATGCTTTACGCTGTTCTCATGAGGTGAGGTCCTAAAAAGCAGTGATCCTGCTCTTTAATCATGAGAAGTGTACTGTGAACCACTTCTTATTTAATTATCTGTTAACCCAGCCAGAGTATTTAAAAGTTCTTTCATCACAACAGAGTTGTCCCATAATTTGGTGCTAAGGGATTTTAGGGGCATTGAGAAAAATACTGAAGGACAGTTTTATGGTATACTCAAGAGACACAGAAGAACTTTATCTCACAGCCCTCCCTATAAATATGATCTGAAGATCATATTTATATTCCAATTTCATCTGAGACAGTATTCACCTCAGTACTACCACAGAGCAAGAAGCAGCAACAAAATCTAATAAGGTTTGTCCAGGCTCAGTCACAATTTTGTCTCCAACTGCTAAAAATCAGCCCCTGAAGGGTAAGTGTGTGACCAGAATTTCAGAGAAAGCCACTGCTCTCCTGCACAGGAGACCACACTCCTGCTCCAGCTGCAGTAAGGGAAGACAGTCACTGCTACACTGCAAAATAGGGACATAGGGATAACTCTGAGCTAAGCAGTGGAGAAAAGACAGGTATCTTCATTAAGTCTCTCTCAAGCTGAATAAAGTCTAACTTACAGTATTTGGATTGGTGAGGTTCCTTGCATCTGTCAGCCAGCTGCTTAAGTGGTTATATGTACTTCTTCTGCAAAGAACCAAGTGAGCAGTTTTAGCTGCAGTAGTTTTTAAAATACCCAAGTGCCACCAGCAGAGTCAGCACCCCTTAAACACACCAACACCTGTCACTTCTGCTCTTCCCCAACCTCCTGACAGAAAGCAGCAGCATCTTGTTGAGATCTTGATCCAAGTCCAAACAAGCCAACTTTAAACCCCTAGGTGGACAGACAAACCAATTCATACATCTGGAGGTGGTAGTTTTACTCCCTTCACAAGGATATTTAGTTGTTTTTGTAGAGAACAAAATGAAGGATTTCCTCTCAAATACCCTTACACAACACTGCAGAGCAAAGAGGCATTTCAGTAACAGTGCATAAGATGTTTTACTCAAGATTTAAGCAAACAGGAAACACACCCACATATGCAGGGAAACACACAACCAATCAAACTATACCCCCAAAACAAAAAACCACAAAAGATCCTTGAAGAATATCAAGAACAACCCCAAAAGGAAGAGACAAGACATATGGAAGCAGAAGTATTTTATGTTGCACATCTGATTAGTTTTTAGCAGCATCTCTAATTTTCACCTCTGAAAGGAAGATAGGACAACTTCTACATAGCCTTGTTTTGTTGGAGGACTACCCTGCAAAGAGGCCCAGAGGTCAGACTTCCCCAGTGCTCTCTCTCATCTATACAGTGTTAAGCACATTTACACACTCCACTGCAACAGAGGTACTGTTCTGTCCTGTGCCTGCTCCAAGAATATTCCTGTCAGGTAAGCACCAGTATTCTTTACCTCCCAGGAAGAGAAAAATCCATGTGCTGAAGAGCAGATTCTAAGGACAAGTTCTTTAAATGGCTTCACCACAAGCAGACAAGGCCTGAGACAGCAAGAGCCTCAGGCCTCTCAGCAGTGACTTTTCCAAGAGAATCAGCTCACTTAATTTCCTCTGTTTCATTTTCAGCTCTTTAAATACTTAAAAGTATTTATCTAAAAAGAAAGTTCACACAACAGGACACAAACCCATCCAGAGTCCTTTTAACTTGAAAGGACAGAGAAGACAACACACAGAAGGCTGTGGTTCCCAAACAGATTGTCAAGCTAGTCAAGCACCCAGAGAGTGAAGATACAAGCAGCACCTTACCTGGTAATGTCGTAGACCATGAGAGCTCCTGCTGCTCCTCTGTAATAGCTTCTTGTGACAGCCCTGAATCTCTCTTGTCCTGCTGTATCCCAAATCTGTAGTTTAATTTTTTGGCCACTAACTTCAATTATTCTTGTGCCAAATTCAACACCAATTGTGTGGGGACAGTCTGCCATAACTGTTCACAAAAAATAAAAGCACAGGTCAAATCTTTCGAGTACAAAGTTTCCTGCCACAACACCACTGCTAGCAGTTTTCAGTTATCTTTCCTAGATATTCAGACTCTTCAGAAAGCATTTTTGCAGCTACAGTACCCAAGATGCATCACATCACTAGAAATGAGGTCTTTCCTGAACTGCTGTTAGTTTTAAGAACAGTTATAAAACTCCTTGCTCTGCGAAGCAGGTACACTGATGCTGTCTGGTCATATAGATCAGAAGGTACCAAGTCTTCCAGTGCAGATAGACAGAAGCTTCAGAAACTAATACCCTCTCAGAAACAACATGGGTAACAGTGTAACTGTCCCCAGGACAACACCAATTTCAGAAGCAGCTATCAACAGAGCAAATAAAACCCCTCAAAAAGTGTATTCTTAAACTTATCTTAGTAAGCTCATCTTTAAGAAAGATCAAGAAAACACAGAAAGGATGAGTAGCTATTCAAGCTACCTACAGTTAGTGACAGTCTTGTGGCTGAGATGTTAGGCATGTTAGTTTGATTGTTGTGCTGCTTTGGCTTAATGCTGATAGAATAAGAACAAGACATATCCTCACCAAGACAGTACCAGGTGTAAATCAGCATTAAACAACTGGCTGATACAGGATGTTACACTAAAAACAACAGTTAAAATCCTATTTCTACTAGAAAATAGAAATATTTTGTACTGTAGCTCCTGCCCTCTTACTGTCAGATTTCTCATAGCACATAATGAAGGCTAACTTTGTGCTAATAAATAAATACCTACAGGCTTAGCCATCCAGTGGGAGCTACATGGGAAGCCACAGAGCCAAGAGCTGCTGCAAACTCCAGTGCCACACAGATCATTAAGAACAACTGAAGGCAATTCTTAATTAGTCATGGTAGCTATACATGAAAAAACACAATCAGTTCAGAGAGAGCAGTAAGCCTCAACACCATGACAGAGGGTAGACCAAGTGTCATGAGTCACAGCAGCTAGAGAATGACAGTACTAATTAAGTCTGCAAACAATGAGAAATTAATCCCTTCTAAGTCCTTGACAGCACTGAAAACTCCAACTGCTCATGTCCAAGTGACATCAATATTGAAAACATGTGAATTTCAGACATTTCTTTTTGGTCCATATCAAAATTCCCTGGAAAGCTGTACAGACAGGCAGTCTTCCCACTTCTCACAGGAAGGATTGAGTGAAATTGCACTTGTAGAAACAAAATGTTGATGCAGTTGTGGCGCACCTGCAGGAGTCAAAAATCTGACCAAGTACAATCCCAACCCAACACAGATTAAGACAGACACCACACAAAGCTCATGCATGAGGGAAGCAAAAACACAGGAAAGATGGATGAAGCACACCAGTTAGAATAAGTATTGTGAACTGAAATACTTACACTTCTTTTCTGTAAATTGATGAAGCAAACAGGACTTTCCTACACCCATGTCCCCTGTTACAGAAAGAATAGTTAAGACTGATACCACGTCGTTGTTGCAACAAGCATATTTTCTTCCCCTCACAAAACAGACAGCACAGACAGGCAGCCATTCCTTTCTCAGATCTCTTAGGTAGTGTTCTGCATCTGCAGTCCTTATTTATCAACTACTGTACTATAGTTTTGGTAACAGGTACAGGGCTGCAATCAAGGGTGGAGCAGAACACTTGAATGAGAACTTAATCTGTAGTACTGATTTTACAACTGTATTTCATAAGGTTATTAGAAGTAAACCTGTAAGAAACTGAAATGTAAAACACATTGTGAGTGTTTGCCCTGCTCCTGTTTTACTTGCTATTACTGGTAAGGACACAAAACCACTGACAAGCACCCAGAACACACCAAGGAGTTGCTTCACCTCTACTGATTCACTTACACAATGCAGCAGTGAGAAATACTAAGATCTTTAAGAAGTAACTTGTCCACAGGCTGAGGACTTCATAGCAGCCTGACTTACAAACCATTACAGTAAGACTGCAGATCATTTATACCTGCACAAAATCCTTAAGAATCAAATGATTCACAGCAAGACCACAATAATAATAAATGGAACCAACCTCCGACTCTAAAAATCAACAGCTTCTTTGGCTGTTTAAACAGCCAAAGAAGCTGCAGCTAAAAATTAACATTTAAACACAGAAGCATTGCCTGGTCAAGGGCTGTAAGCCTGTCTAAAGCAATAGATTCCAATTAGCACTTCGATCTCCAACAGATTCAAAAAACCTGGAGACCAATGTTGCAAAGCGCTACAGCAAAGCTGAAGCAACACAACATCTCAGCTGCGGTGATTCCCATTAAAGTTTTTCTCAATTTCCAATGGATTCAGCATTTTTTTAACTAGAAACTTGATTTCAGTAGAAAGGGACCCCATGCACATGTGTTCGGAATGTCTTTTCCTAGTGCTGCGCAGAAGGACTTTGGTCCTAGCAGCAAAGCTGTTCAAGAATACTGAAGTATGTATACCAAGAAGAATAGTTATTATTAACAGTAACTAGCAAGAGAGACCCTGGCCCTTGTCCCCACTCCCAGTTTACCAGTCACACAGCTCTGATTCTGTAGTGTACAAACACATATTTGCCTTTATACTGTCAGCTGTTAACACTCTGGAGCACATGTGGTGATCTGTGAGGGACTGAGGATGGAGAAGTAACTACTGGAAGAATCACTACAGCAAGAAGCATGCAGCAGAAGTCAACACCAGTCCAGTCCCAGGCTCTGTAAGCAGGCTGTCATGCACACACACACTGACATAAAGGGACATGCCTAGTGATACTTACCAATAATGATGTACTTAAAGATGTAGGAATAGTTGTAAGGTGCAGTTGCCATTGTGGCACTAAAATAAAAAGACAGAACACATCAGAAATGCTGCTTGTTGAAACTCAAGCCAACATCCAATTTAGTTCACATAAGCAAACAGAATTCCCTTCCTCTCCCTCCAGCTCTCACAGTTCAGGATTCTGCACTTCCCTACTCACCAAGTTAGTGCCAGAGACACTCAGCAAAACTCCCACACCACTTTCCCTGAGGCCCTGCTAGTGTGACCTCCGAGTAGAAACATGCTCTATGTAGTGTCAATACTCATTCACTTTTATCCAAAAAGATTTCAAGCTGTTGAAAAGCTTCAGCAGCTTCTTGCCCTGTGCAGAGTCACTGTGTGCACCAGCACTCACCAAGTAGCCAAAATACAAAATCTGTCTCTAAAAGAAAAGTATGCAGAGGTCTAACAAAACCAGCAATTCCAAACTATTACCTCACACTTTGAGACTTGCGACGGGAACAAAAGAAACAGCACAGCTTGCATCAAACAGCTAAGAATTACTTAAAAGAATGCTATGGTAGCCTTAACTGGAGCCTGGACTGCTCCATTCCACAAATCAGATGTTCAGGAAGTTAGTTAACATCTCTGTGGCTTTGTCAGCACAGTGGCATTACAGCAAGACTTAGCAGTTTCTCTAAGTGACAGTCAAAGTGAAATTGGGGTGACTACTTCCACTATTCCAGAGTCTTCCTATGCTTTCCAAGGAGAAGGAGGAACTAGAACTATCTTCAGCTGTGTAAACCTGCAAGCAGCAACAGCTGACTTACCAAACAATATACAGGATTATAGGTGTGTACAGGCCAGACTGCCAGTTAATACAAACGCTGCAAAGCATCTGCTTTTTCCAGGTTTTCTGTTAAACTAGATACAGTGTGATCAATTAGGCATGTGGAGAATTTCTACTAGGAATTCACCATTTCCTTCCTTGCTCCTGAATGGCAGCCAGACAGCCATGAGAAAAACATGGTACTTTGTAGAAAGAACATTGCTTTAGCCTAGAAGGATTTTCCAATCAGTCATGTGTCATCCATATGACAAACGGAGCTACTACTGTAAAGAAATAAAAACACAGGAAAGCTTACAGGCCTGTAACTTTTTCCAACAGAAAAGTACTGTTTCTTCAACCACAATTAATCCAGAGTAGTGAACTACAGCCATAAGAAAGTGACTGACAACAAATCTCATTCACAGTACAGAGCAGAGGTTTAAAGCAAATGCTTTTATCTAGACCTTGGAAGGGGAACAACTCCAACAGGCAGTTAAGAAGAATTTACAGTGTGCCAGTCACTGAGCTGCACCTTGTCTTGCCTTAATGCTTGGCTCAAGATATGGAAACTCTCAAGCCCTTCTATCCCAAGCAGCACACAAAGCATCTACACTAAGTCTTATACATATATACAGGCACACACAGACTATTCAATTAAATCAACTTTAATCCAAGATAGTAAATAAAAGACCATTTTAGACAGTAATTCTTGTTTGTGTTGGCAGAGAATTCCATGCCAAGGGCCATACAGGTTCCAAGAGCAATCAGGTCTATCAAGTAAATTGTTTTCTGCTGCAGTCGAGGGAAATCTCGTGCAGCCATCCTACACCACCTCTGTCCTCCTCAGTCTCTGGCAGTAACTGCTCAGTGGACAGACACTTCTTGTTGCTGTACAGGGCAAGAATTCACATCCATGATTGAAAACACACTGCCCTTTGCAAGCCAGCCAGTGGCTTCACTGCCTTATTTCCTGGAGGTGGAAGATTCCAGAGTTTTAGTACAAGCTTTAATATGTGCACTGATTATTTTCAACACCTGCTTCACATAGGGTTCAAAATTAATGTGTCACTGTGGAAGCATCTAATACTCCACGTCTTCCAAATACATCTTCACACGTTATGTTCTTCCTATTCTCCAGCATATCCCAAGAGCAGCAAGAATCAAACTGTGCACCTTCTAATCCAATGCACTTGTTCTTACAGGAGACTTAACTTGCTGCTTGCTCTCTAAGTCAATCCAGGACTACTGTGGTCACAGCTGAGCTCAGCTTGCTAGCAGACAAGGTTAAACTGGAAGATTAAGAGATATGGAAGTGAAAGCACAGGGAAAAAAAAAAAAAAAGGCGAGCTTTGAAAGATGAATTTATATATGCAAGTACTTCATGAGGATAGCATGAACCAGGTTGTTTTCCACAGGAAACAGGTGGGTGCTACAGCCATGACAAAGGCAGGCTGAGCCACTGAGAGCACTCATGCACCCAGTGTGAAAAGATGCATGGGGCAGCATCAAGATGCTGAGGCAGCATTGAGGAACTTACACTGTTTTAGGAATCATTCAGCATCACACACAAGCCAGGGAATCATTGGTGTGGCAGCTGTGAAACCTGTCCTGCAAAGAGCTAAGTGACCCTCTCTTCCTTCACAACACCATCTGGCCAAGCACTCATTTCGTATTTCTGAGTCCATACCTTTGCAGTGTTGCTGTAACAAGTGAGGGGAACACTGTGGCTATCCGAGCTCCTAAGCAGCATCACTGAGAGATGAGGAAGATTTTTTTTTTTTTGAAGAACAGGAACTCAGTGCAGGCTGTATCACAAACTGATTGTGAAGTGAGTCTCTTAACTAGAATCTTTACTGCTAAATATACATCTCTTCATCTGACAGGCTGTTTTTGCTTGCTAAGACATGTCAATGTTCATTAATCTTTAAGTCTAACCAGGCTATTTCAATACAAAAAAGAAAACTGTCATGGCTTTGCTACATATGCATCATAATCAGTTCCCACTTCAAAGCAAGAGTTAAAAAAACCCAAACAAACAAACAACAAAAAGCAAATCAAACAAATTCTGTGCTTGGCAACCAAGTTTAAGAAGGTGGGAAGACTAACCTTGAGCCATGTCTCACTGCTTAGACTTCACCATCAATCTTACAGTGACATTAGGCCCCTAGAAGAGGTGAGAGATACCCCACACCCCACTGTGCACAGCCAGACCCAGCACGCGCTCTCCACGGCTTGAAGAAACAGATTATTAATAGCAATAGCAGTAGAGAAATTCACTGGTACAACGAGTCTAGACCTTTTCTCAAGTGTGAGAGCTGCTAGAGAAATGATTGTGTCTGACAGACATAGTTACTGAAAGCTTGAAGAAACACAGATATTAAGTTTAAGCAGAGTTTTTGGAGTTAAACTGAAAAATAAAGCAATGCTTGGGTATTGCATTTATTCCAAGGGTTACATTACAGGAAAGATTCTGAAATACTCTGAATTACTACCAAAGGTCAGGAATCTTTTCTAGAGAACTGGTAACTTCTTTCAAAACCAACCAACCAAACTTTTAAACACTCAAATTCCAATGAGGATTAGCAGGAATTCAATCTGTACTCATATCTTGTAATAAAACTGATATTCCAGAAGGATTCTGTGCTGATGAGGAAGAATAAATGCAACCAACTGACATAAGTCTTCCCTGGGAGAATTCAGCCTTAGAAAACTGAAGAACTCAGCATTCACTACAGATGAAAGAAGGAAGTCTAGACAAGAATAGTGTAAGCACAAAAACATTAGCTACATGTTAATGCAAGGAGTTAATGTGTGTTGGCAGCATCAGCCATCTGTAGAAGCTGGAGTTCTGCCTCCACAGCCCTCTGCTTCAGACACGTGAATCTTAATAATCCCAATATAGGGGGCTACAGTTTTCCTCTCTGGGAGAGCTGCAGGGTAAGAACTACAGGACCGGGAAAGGTGCAGAGGAGTATGTGCAACTTAACCTCATCCACTGCTGCCATTATACAGTATGACAACAGTACATTCATGGTTGGTTAACTTTGTAACAGAAAGTAAAAGCAGTTCAGTCCAGACACTTGGTCTACCTGCCACTTTTCTTCCGGGTACATCTGCCAGCTTAGAACAAGTTTTGGTTCCCTGTTCAGAGGCAACACTTCCCTGGAGTTCAGAGCATTCCTTCAGAATGGCAACTAGCCAGAGGATCAGGCTTCACTATGCAGATTTCTGCTCATTTCAAAGTCTTGTATGTTTCTGTATTACTGCTAGAACTAGAAATGAATAGTGTCATCATAATCTGTTTTCCATGTATCAACTCCTCCCTTAGATGCTTTTGTTATTTATTTAGAAAAAATTGAAGATAATCTTAATGAGATACTAGTGTCTCCACATCTCCTCCTCCAGTCAACAAGCACTACATAGGGATTTTGACATCTTACTGAAGCTGTATTTCAAGTGCCAGCACACATCTGTACAAACTAAGATAAGGTTGTTCCAGGCACATTGCCATAACGTTCTTTATCAGAATAACATAACTGTAAATATCAAATCCACACTACCTTTCCTTAGAGCCATGTAGTTCACTCTAGCTCAGCCAAGGACAGAGTCAATTTTAACTCTTCACTAGATATCATTTACATGGGAGAAATTTCAGAGCTGTATGCTCAGCCAGAAGCAGGGATGTTGTCAGAAGAGACCAGAGCCTGTATTAGATACTGCATGTGGTTAATACCATCAGCTGGCCAATGTACACAGAGATGGTACCTCTGAAAACAGCTATCAGCTCCCAACTTAAGACTGTCTAATTATTACAGGTTTCCCTTAAAATGATACCACTTTGCAGCCAGAGGACCACTGTTTAGTCTGAAGCAAGAGCCGTTTTGTATTTCTTCCAGCCATCCAAGTGTTATTTCAGTCATTCCTTAAGGATATTCAACAGGAAAGGATGTTACAGTTGAAGTGAGATACTCCTACCATATCATTCCTTTTCTAAACTCAAACAACTCTTAAAGAGCTGCTAAGACTTTTCATTTGGAGGACAATAGTTGCATACACAGGGAACTGTAAGCAACCAATAACTACTCTTTAAAACAGCTTCTAAATCTCTACACAAAATGAACAAGTAGTTACCATCTTTCCCAGGGCACTGTCTTCCTTCATTTCCCTGTATATTACCTGAGATGTTGATCAACAGTGAACACTGAAAAGGGACCAGTAAGGGAGGAACAACTGGAAACAGGTAGAATTGTTTCAACTCATAATTGTACTCTAGCCCTGCTTCTGTCAAGCATACAAAACCCAGTCTAACTGGTACCTTACTTAAGAAGGCTGCTAGAAACATAGTTTGTAGTTGCTCCAGTTGTGGTCTTCTGTAAAAATCACATTATACTGGAAGGCAGCAACAGTTTTGTTATCAATGAATACACTCATAAGTCTGCTGTCCAAGCAAACTGCAAGGTCAATTACAACTAAATTTCTACAACTTTCACAGACCAAATACATTTAGGTCTTCCTAAACCTGTCAAGAGCTTGGCCCTCTTTAAGATGATTGCCCCACTGGTTCTCTGGTCTACATGTTTGTTTATTTTTGCAGGCTTGTCTTTATAAAGCACTCTTCTGAGACTGATCCCTGAGGAGTCTCATTAGCAGCCTGCCAGCAGCCCAATACTTTCACATCTAACAGCATTACTTGTTGCTTGGCCAGTTCCTTACTCATTCTTCAGCTCTTCCAGAGTCATCCTCTCTAGCCTTCCCCACGTGGATTTCATTACACCATCTGATTAGCACAAGCCAGTAAATTTGGCTGATCTTTAATCAGACAGCAACCCAGTAGACTTCTTATAATTTGCTGTTGAAGATCACTTCATATTTCCTTATTATTTCCCTGATCAGTTACTCTTTCTCTGGAAGCACAGAAGGTTTGCATGCTACTGAGCTCAGACTAACAACCTTCAGCTCTGCAGAAACCTGCTTCAAGCTGTTCCTGCAGAAATGCATTTGCTATGTTCTTTAATCATGTAAAATACCTTAACTCAGCCTGAGGCCTGGTATGAATTTCTAAAGACTTCACAGGCATTCACTTCTCTTTCTATATGAGAACCTTAAGTCAAGGCATCATAGTATCTTCAGCTTCTTGATTTTCCTCAGCAGTTAATCCAGTCACACATGTTGTGTTGGTTATCCTTTGACCAGTTTCATATCCTATTCCATTAAGTTCCTCCATTTTGTTCCCTAAACTTCCTGCACTGATACATGCACACCTCATTTCTTATTAACCACACCCCAGCACTACAGCTAAATTAAACATCCCATACCTGTCCTCACCAGTAAGAGCATTTTCTCCCACATCCATTCTCTCAGCCACAGTTCTTCATCTGTTTGTATATTCTCATTTATCTTGTTCTCCTCTTCCTACAACAAACAGTCTAATCTGTAGCACATGTCTGCAAAAGGAGAACCAAGCTCCAGAGAACTCTGATAAGTTTAGGGGCAGTATATACAGAAACCAGACAAGTTTTGTTGTCAGTCTAACAAATCAGAACATGTAACTCTCTGAAGCAACACAAAAAATCGCAAACACATTTGAGAACAAAGTTAAGGTCCATCTCCTTTGTTTCAGAAGGATACTGTGAAATGAGAACCAATCACAAGGTTTCATTAGCTGCAGAGGAGTAATGAAGTAATTTTAAAAGATCTATTTACATGTTAAATCCTAGTACCTCCTGTATAACAGGTTTGTTTTCAAATTTCCGTCCTTCACAACAACTTTATGACTATTCATAGAACTGAAAAGGAAAATGGGAGCTTCTTCATTCCACTCAGATCTATGACATTTTTAAAATCCTTACAGGAAGCTAGCAAATTCCTTTTTAATCCCTATTAAACTATGTGATATTTAGTTATTAAGTCCTCCAGCATTGGGATTTTCTTCCCATTCTTGAGTAATGCCCAAGCACAGGAGAATCTCACTCCAAACCATGGTAGGAATCGATGCCAAACCCACTGCATTCTGCAGGAAAACATCTGGCTACTGAAAAAAATATGATTTCTGACTTGGGGTTCAAAATTATTTAGGATATAGACAACCAGAGTAAATCCTGCTCACAAAGAGGTACTGTTACCTCTGTGAAAACATGTCATATAACATAGATCCGCTCTTTCAGAGGCTTCGAAAGCAAAGTTCACATCAAGTAACCTTCGGAGCAACAGAGGCATTACCAGAGACCCCAATGCATAGACACCTCGTACGAGGTTTAATGCAAGGATACTTTGGCACAATTTTAAAACGAGATGAAGTTATCCACAGACAATACAGAAATCTTAGAAGTGTTGTCAACAGGCAATACACAACTAGATGAAAGAAAAGAACTCCTCCTGTTTAGCCCCAACAATTACTGACAAAAGAAAACAGAGAACAAGACTAGAAAACTTTTGTTGTTTTCTCAAATAGGAAATGGCACTCCCCTGAACCCTCGTTAAAGTTTTTTTCTGTCAAAGTTAATGACAGTACAGGTCAACACTAGCATTAAAAGACTGTACATCAGCCACATACACAGCATTATATATACATGCTGTGAACACCCTACGTGGAATTACGGTTGTTATTAGGGAGCACACATACACACACCCCCCGCACGGGCATGAGTACTCGATGGTGGCGTGTTGCACAGGGAGTGTGCAGTGCAGAGGAGGAATGAGAGGCGGTGGCGACAAACAGTGCAGCAGCGGCCTAGCTCCTGCCTAGTCAGCCTCACCCTCCTCGGCCCCAGACAGACCAGCGATCCACTTCCCTGTCTACTCGCTGCCAAAAGCGAGGGCGCCCAGCCCTGCCGAGGCCGGAGACCTGTCCGCACTACCCTCGAAGGTGGGCAGCAGCAACTGTCGGCACCGCGACCCTAACTAGGCCTCCGCTGCCGGCAGCAGCAGAAAGAAGTGTTGTCTACCAAGCCGGGTAGCAGTAAGGAGCCTGCATGGGCCCTCCAGTGAGAAGGCAGCGTGCCCATCTCAGCGGGTCTCGCCGGTGGCCGGGCAACCCCACGGGGCCTAGTGCTCTAGGCCCGATCGGGCGGAGGGGTGCCCCTCCCCGGCTCCTCCGTACCTGGGCTCGGGGAGCGGGCGGCTGTGCAGCGTGGCTCTATCGGTGGCGGCCCGGTCCCCCACTATGGGCACTGTCAGCGCTCTGCTTCAGGCTGGGCAACGGCCGGACCGGGTCTCCGCCTCTCTCCGGGGCTCCCTCAGGCTCGGCTCCGCTGGCTCCACTGCGCCCCCATCACCCCCCCCCTTATCCAAGATGGCGGCACCCCTCACACGGGGTTTCCCCTCCCACTCTCGACGGGCGCCGGGGCTGCACAAAGGTGGGCGCGAGAGGCCGCGCCGCAGCCAATCGCGGAGGCCGCGGGCCGCAACCGACACGCCTCCCCACCAGCGCGCGCTGCGGGGCGGGGCGGGGCGGGGCGGGGCCGGGCTGGGCGGGGCAGAGCAGAGCGGAGCGCGAGACTGCAGCGCTCGCTCCCAGTTGCCTGGGCGCGCGCCGAGGGGAGGGGCAGTGCGCGC
>WBNM01041452.1:68393-297031 GCA_013399055.1 Ramphastos sulfuratus
TCTGCAGTGACTCACTCACCCCCTAATCATTAGTCAAGCCTTACCATGGATGCCACACTCCACGTGCCTCTTACAGAGAGTGGAAAACAAAGACAGAAGACAATTAGGGTAGGCTTTTTTCATCTACATAATAAATAAATCAATTTCTGAATACTAAAAAGCAAGGAATCAGTAGAAAGATAGAAAATCTCCTAGCAATTTACTACAATTGTACAACTACTGTCAGTCACTGTCAGGGCCCTAACTTTTAAACAGTGCAGCAGAATCGTTTCCAAGTTTTAGCAATACCTTATATGGAGTGACTTTTAGTAGGAAAATAGGCCAAAACAAGTCACTAAGAATGATTTCCACAAGAGGGAGTCATTAAATGGAAAATGATCTGACTATTTTGACCCAGTTACAGTTTGGTTTATGATTTTTTTTAAATACAGTTCCTTTAAGTGCTTTGTATTCCCCAAATATTATTTTGTTAACACAAACATTTTAATATTTGCTTATCAGACTTAAAAACGGTTAAAATATCATTCATAAAGCTATTGACTGCTTTTCTATTTCTGGTTCAGCTTGGAAGGCTTAGTCAAATGGTGTCAGCTTTCCTGTTTTTACAAGATGAAATTTGTGACAGCAGTCATCACCATTATCTGCACTGTGTCAATACTTAAAGGGGGTCCTTAAGAAAAATGGGGACACTTTTTAGCAGGGCCTGTTGTGACAGGACAATGGGGATGGTTTTAAGCTAAAAAGAGGAAGATTTAAACTAGATACAAGGAAGAGATTTTGTACAGAAAGGGTGGTGAGACCTTCACCCAGGCTGCCCAGAGAGATGGTAGATGCCCTGTCCCTGGAATCATTCCAGCTCATATTGTTTGAGGCTCTAAGCAACCTGCTCTAGTTGAAGATGTTCCCAATGACTTTGGGAGGATTGGAGTAGATGATCTTTAAAGGTCACTTCCAATCTAAAGCATTCTATGATTGATGATTTGTGGTGCTGTGGAAAGAACAACAGCCTGCCCAGCCTGCCAAGGGTGTAAGGAGATGATTTGAGTCTAATCTTCCTTTCCAGTGAACTTTCCAAGCAGTTATGGCCCTTTCCAGGCACACACACTGCAGAACACATACTGTGTCTGGCTTTCCTGCAGGGTTTGGCAAACCCATCATCCTTTCAGAACTGCTTCTCTAAAGCAGAAGCAGAACATGGGGCACCTCTTTGGTGACACTAACAGGCCAGCACTTCTCTCCTTCAGTGACCACAGAGATGTCTTTGGGATTACTCAACAAGTCTCAAAATCACTTTAATCTGAAGTCTGGGTTGTGGAGAACACATTTTAATTCTGAACAGAAATAAAAAGCAGGTTTGGAATATGATTACTGTTATCTTTCCTCTGCAGCAAAGAAAATTATAAGCCATCGCCTAACTATGAGTAAGATCAGTCTTTTTAATCTGAAACTCCCAAGGATATTTTATATAAAACTGCCTTCATTTGTCAGATGAGGTAAAAGACAACATAGAATTGCTTTAAAGGTTGTGGGTTTGAATCATTTTGTATGCTTTTATCAAACAGTCCCATAAAGTTTAAAGTACACAGAAGATGTGAACAAGACAGAAGATTGAGTATTGGTATCTATATTTCTTCTTTGAGTCTTTTATTCTTGTCAGTGCTTGAAAGCCTGCAGCAGTTTTCCAACACCAGTTATTGAGAAAAGGCTGACTTCACCCTATTCATTCTGAACATCTGGACAGAACCTAACAACAGTAATTAAAACCCACTAAATTGGTAACAGTACCAAATTGCTGGAGATGGAGCACTGCCTATCGCCCCACCCTGCTTTGTGGATTTCTGCTGGGTCAATACAGCCTGCTCTTGAAATGCTTTTTCTACGTGTCTCTTTCTGAAGTCTGTCAAGAAAAAGACATCCAAATGTTCTGGTCACATGAGCACTGCTCTTGGATTTACTTTTTTTACCACAAACCCCAGCAGAACTAAAGACTCAGAGCTAATACAGTTGCTAGAATGTTGAAGGATTATGTTCTTCTCAGAAAAATTACAGACAATGATCTATAATATCTGCTTCCTTGTTTTAGAATGCAACCTTGTAAAATAGGTTTTCAATAGTGATTAAATTACACGTCAGCATTTGTGAAGAATGTGGGACCGAATGGGTCAGAAAGATACTGCCATGTTTTACCCAAAACACTTTCTTTTTACTGAGGACAGCAGTAAAAAGCCTCACTTTAACCACTCCTCTGGGACAGACATACCTCCACACTGTGAAGGTTAGGTCCTGACTCAGTCAATTCAGTCCTTGCCAAGGTCTGCCCTCAGTGACCTCAGCATGATCCTGCTACCCCCAAAGTCACCAGGGGCAAAATACAGCTCCCTGAAGTCCTGACCTCAGGAAACACAGACCAGAGACATATTGCACAGCCTGCTTAACACACTGATTCCTGCACTGCAGGAAAAGAGTCACCTTTCTTTAGGACTCAGACACTCCTTTTTAACACTGCTTAGCCCAAGGACCAAAGGACAATGAAAAAAGAAGAAAGCATATTCTAAGTTTTCAGGACTGTCCTGGTTTCACTGGTTTCCCAGGCCAGCCATGGGCTGCAGGCCATTAGCAGTTTGGAGTCAGCCAGGGCAGCTGACCTGAGTTGGCCACAGGTGTGATCCAGACCATGAACATCACCCTCTATAAAAGGGGAAGCTTGGTTGGGTTTCTGTTCTGGCTTGGCCTTATTCTGATTCTGTTCCTTTTCCTTCTGTTCCTGAGGCCTGTTGCCCTGTTCAGTGTGACTGCTTTACCTTTGCTGGGTTAAGTATAACTTTCCATTGGCATTATTTTGGTTGCTTCACTGAATTTTTTTTTTTTTTTTTTTGACTCTTGGTTTCCTCTCCTTTTCCCATTCTCCCTTCTCAGCTGGATAAGTGTCACTGGATGATAGAGCAACTGCTGTAGTTTAGCCCCAGATACAGGCTAAATGTAGACAAGGGCAGAAGGGGTCTGTGCTATCTGCTTTGTAGCTGTTCCTAAGAGAAGCACTCTGTGGGCCACCTAGAATGACTTGCTTTAAAATAGGTTAAACAACTAATTTCTTTTTTCCAGACTCTCTTGCATTTTATATCCCTACTGGTAAGAACTGTCAACACCACATTCTTTTAATCCTACAATAGGTTCATTTCCTAGTATTGTTTCAGACTGTCTCTGAAAACACAATATTACCTCTTATATTTTCAAAATTCTCTACTTTTGAGATAAATATATTGAAACTACCTATTACACTGTAATTAGTAATTTTGCTAGTAATAGGCTTTGCTATTGTACTACTCCCAACTCTGAATAAGCGCTTACAGAACAAAACCTAATCCTCACAACATTCCTATGAAGGGAGGCATTCTAATCCCCATGCCACAAGTACAAAAACTAAAGAACAGTGCTCTTGAGGGCCTTGCACTAGGACACAAATACACCAACAAGACAGGAACAGCAGCCAGGCTTGCTTTCTCCTAACTCCCTGTTCAAACCATGGCTGGATGCCCACTGTGATGGGACTGTGGTCTTAAACCAAGCATTATATCTCAGCCAATTTTTAGCTTCCTTATAAAAATAGGTTTTCACAAAGAAAACAGCAAGAAATATTAAGAACAATTTCACAAATACCTCTAAGATTCACACAAGAAACCTGGGAAACTCTATGATAAAGATCCCCTGATGCCCCTGCGAGGTGGTTAATGTACTCAGCTCCTACATTACTTGGAGTACACATGTGATGTAACAGCAAGGCTCCATTTAACTAGTGAGTATTTGTCCTTCTGTTGCAACCCAGGGATTTTCACACTCATCAGCATCTGAAAATATTAAGAGGTAACAGCAACAAAAATGTAGGAATAAACTATAGAACAGAATTTAAACTCAGATTGCAAAGAGTAAAAAGTTAGCTAAGGTATAATTGTTCAGGCTTGGTTTGTCTGGTTTTCTTCTTCTCTTGAAGAACAGCTTCTTATTCTGGCTTTGTTCGAGTTAATGTATGCAAATGTAGAAAGAAGAAGTGGGGATTTTTCAGGAACTGCTTTAAAATACAATTCTGTGAGAGTTGTCATGATTGGTCTGAAATGACTAATTGGTCTTTATTTGTATTTTAATTTTGAGTTGCTAGGTTCTTGTTTCATAACTTACCATTTCAGTTCTGTGGTGTCTGTAGAAATGTTCCTGTGGTGAGTTGTGCTTTTCTTTTCCTTTTTTTATTTTCTTTTTTTTTTTTTAAGTTCCTTCTTTATTGTTTTTAGTTCCTTCATCTCTTGTAAAATAGGTAGCCCCAAAATCATGTTTTCATTGGCACTTACAGAGTGTCAAAGCTTCCAGATTAAATTTATTGCTATTAAATTTGAGTAATTCTGGTGTAATTAAGTGTAACTCAGCTGGATTCTCTCTGTCCATGTTAGATTTCATTGAAGGCCAGGGTTGGAAGTACAAAATGGGAGCTTATTCCTTTGCCTGGTAGCCTTATGGCACTGGTTTTCAAGTACACACAGCAGTGACTTCAGATGGTGAGGTCAGAGCTCAGTAGGACTCCTCTTATCTCGACTAAAGACAAAGCTGAACTGCTTTGGCTTTATTTGACTTATTTTGAGATCACATTTCAACTCTGATGTCTGGTTTGTGTCTTATTTAGCTTAATCCTCAACGATGTGTTCAAGCTTGTGCGTGTTACTCAGCAAGCAGCTCATGTCTTAGCACCAGAAAAAAAACAGTATGGCAGTAGAATTGTGCAAAACACCAGCATCAGCTGTTCAAAGAAATGCAAGTTGCATGTTTTTCCTGGCCAATATGATGACATACCCACAGACCACATCTTCAAAGTGGTGAAAGGATGTGTGAGTCAATTGTCTTGCACAAATCAAGATTAGATACAGGCAAAGCTTCCCATGAACAAAGCAATGACTAAAGCTAACAAGTACCTTTGGATATTTGTGCACAGTTTTAAGATTTTCTTTCTGAAGGACAATTCTGTAGCAGTACTTTATAAGTGCAGAACGTAAGGCAGGCACAATACAGTGGCTTGCCTCAAAAGTTTCTCCCCTTCTCAGTGAATCCTGAGGCTCTCCCAGACATCAATACACTGTCTTGATTTCACTTCAGATACAGATGTAACTGCACATCCCACTTTCTCTGCAGTGAGAGATATTTCTGCCTGAAAAGCAACTCTCAGCTTTCAGCATGCCAAGTTGACTTTTTAATATGGTCAGCAACACAGCTGTAGCTGTATTTCTAGGTTGAATAATTTTACATAATCATATTTGACTGGCAGTTGAAGAAGTTTTGGGTTACCTGTGTAATGATCATGTTATCAATGCAATTCACATTATGCATTATGTCTCTTTTAACTAAGGGCACAAATAAACATTTACATTTGAAATAAAAACAAGTTTTGAGAGAGCAGAACATCCCATAGTTGTTAGCTTTAATGAAGAGTCTGTCCCTCTGTAGCTCTAAATAGCACCTTTGCTTAATATGAACATGCTGCAGAACATCAAGCAGATAGTTGAAGATACGAAAACAGAATCCGTGTGACTCTGTAACCACTTTGTAGCATCTGTCCCTGATTTAATGAAAGGGACATTGTACATATTGCCCTGGGTAAGCACAGTTCAAAATGGCAAGATAGTTTCTAGCCCTCCTAAAACATTGTGGATAATAGTATCCTCATAAAGCAAAAGAATAACAGAGATCTTCTTCAGTTACAGCAATGACAAAGGAGCAATATCACCCTGTTTTTATCATTAAGTATGTCATTGTTACATTTCCATGCCATTCCAGCAGCGACTGAAGGCATTGTTGATGGCATAGAAACTGGTTTTGTAAAAACTCACACCAGGGTGCCACTGTCTCGGTACAATGCTCCTCTCAAGAACACAAGGCAGTTCTCCGATTACATGGTGTAGAAAGAGAAAAAAAACCAGCAGCCGCCTGCGGCCTGCCTGCCTGTCTCAGATTTACCACTGCTCACTTGTAGTATCTAGCAAAAACTACATTAAAAATGCACAAAGTCAGATATGTCAGTTGCTTCTGAGTAATGTTGAAAATCACCTTACCTTAACTCAGATGTGTTAGTGCATACATTACACAAAACATTGTTACTAGCAAATTGATTTTTAAAGATTGTGTGCCTTTCTAGATTTTCAAACATAACCACAGGAGAACCTGAGTCACAAAGTCCATGTCTTGGTGTGTACTATTATAAAACATCTGCTGCTGGTAGACTTTGGAAACTGAACATTACATTAACCCATTTAAGCTCCTAAGGAATTTATCTACTCAGTAATTATAACTTCTGTTACCTGTCATCACAGTTTGTTCACCAGATTCACATACGTGCTATGCCCAGGGGCACTCTTGCGAAGGAGATATTGTGAGGTACATTGTAGCTAGAATGCTACATCAATTGTAGCTACATCAAGAATTATCTTTAAGTGTCTCAGGGCCAAAAAGACATCTGTGTGTACACAGAGTCACATACCTGTGCACACACATATGCTGAATCCTGGACAACTGGCTTCTATAAATAGGTGACAGGAAGGAAGCTGCCACTGGCTTTCAAGGCAGTTGTCAATGCTGGCCCCAGCAGTCCTGGGGTCCTCGCTCCCACCACTGTAGACAGCAGGTCACAGGCCATGCACATGCACTAAAGCCTCCCAGCCCACATAACTGATTTATTATAACATTCTACTCTACAATTATAACATTCTGCTCTACATTGTAGAATAATGCTTGATTAATGACTATAATCTATAAGACTGTACTAAGAGTTTCTTGTACACGTGCTTTTGTATGCTCATAGCAATACTTGCAGGAAAGTATATAAAAACAAACATGTAAACTCATACAACAAATTACATCATTTAAACAATATCTGGAATTTAAGAGGTGGGAAGATGTAGCAGAAGCAAACTAATTTAAAACAGCTGAAAGTAATATATCAAGAAACAGGGAAATATTTGCTAGTTAGTGCAGAGTTTTCCACACCACAAGGAAATCCCTGGCTAAACAGAAAAAAACCCAATCCATCTGTCTTGGATGCAATTCATGAGACAGGGATGAAGCCAGGAAACAGCTAGCACTATCCAGAGAAAAGAATAAAGCTCAGCATATCTTAATGCATTCAAAGATATGAAAGAACCATGGTGAAGGATGAACTGGGGAGAGGCTGTGGTCATCTGGAACTGGAGAGGAATGAACCAGATTCAGAACAAGCTTCTTGTCCCACAGCGGCACTGGAAAGAGGGACTGCCCTTTTGTGTGCTCACAACCCAGATGCTGCAGACATGGCTTCGTGTGGCTCCACAGGAGCCTGCCGCAGTGGCAAGCTATGGCCTCAGAGCATGCACTTTGCCTTCATCTCCTGCTTTGCTACCCAGTCTTCCAGCACCACGGCCTTACTGTAGGGCAGTGCAGCCGCCGGGCCTCCTACAGTGCTGAGATGAAGGGTTGCTTTGTTCCGCAGGCTCAACGGGTGCCTTGTTCTTTGGGGAGCAGAGGACGGGCACGGGACCGGCAGCCCGCGGTCGGGTGATTGTGGTGCGGGAAAGCCAAAGCTTCCCCAGGTTTGCCTGTGACCGTCCAGGATCTGTGCCCTGGGGTGACACGCCTTGTCACCCCTGCCTCCTGGTGATGCTCCGAGGGGGCTGTGTGCTGCCTGTGTGAAAGAAAGCAGTAACCTGGCCCTCCTGCCACCTCGGCCTGAGGCTCGGCTCTGACGGGGCGGCCGCAGTTGTCGCGGGCTCTGCGGTAGTGGACAAACCTCGACAGACCGTAGAAGAGGCCGAGCTGTGAGGGGACTGAGGTAACACGCGGGCACTAAAGCGGGGGGCCGAACGCCTGGGCAAGTCGAGGCACACACCGGCACCGCTCAGTGCGGGCCCAGAGGCCGTTACCGGTAGCCGTGCCCCCTAGCGGCGGACGGTGAGGCATGGGTGAGGGCTACGCCCGGGCCCGCCCTGGGGCTGCTCGGCCCAGCCCCGCCCCTCCCTGCCCTGCCCTTCCCGGCCCAGCTCTCTGTAGCTGACTGTAACCAGCGAGCGCTAGCACCAGGTAGGGTCGGACTGGGTGTGCGGGGCCGCGCCCTAGGGAATCCGCTGAGGGGCGGCGGCGCGGACTGCTCTGTCCGCCATAGTGGGGCGCTTGAGGGGGAGTCTCCTCTCTATGGCCCTTCGGGCTGCTACACGCCGGGGCGGAGGGGAAAGCTGCGGGATCCTCGCCGGGGGGCGCGGCAGAGGGAGGCTGTGAGCCCCTCGCAAGAGGGAGGCGAGCGCCCGAGTCCTGGCTCGGTGCGTTTCCTGCTGTGGCTAGGCTCCGTGATCGGTCTCGGTGATTTCTGTGAGCGCAACGCCTCAGACTTTGCCGTGCCTCAGGGAAACAATTACCGCGCTTCAGAGAGTTTGTCTCGGTGCGTTAATCCGCCCGGCGTGTCGGTGAAGGCAGGGCCGAAATACCGCAGAGCAGCGGGGTTGGGCTGAGGAGTCACCGGTGAGGGGCTCGGGCTGGGCTGCCGCCGCTCCGCGCCTAGCTTCGGCTGCCTGCGGGCGCTGGCAGGAACGGTGCAGGTCCTTTCCGTGATGGGAACTGTGGGGAGTGTGTTTGTTTTGTTCTTTGCCCAGGGGTGAATGATTGAAATATTTATTTGACTAGAAATTCAACAAATGCGGACACTTAAAACGTGTTTAAAATGTTTCCTAGGAAGAGTGTTTAAAAAAAAAAAAAAGTTATGGGGATGACTTGTTTCAAGGAGGCCTCATTAGTAAGTAGATCCTCTTTGAATAAAACTGCTTTGAATCTTATTTGCTTTTGGATGTAAAATATCCGACTTTGCTAACAAGAATACTGGCATTATTTCCCCTCAAGTCTCTTATTTTTCTTTCTGATCATTACAATTTCCATTTTCCACTACCAACTTTCTGCATGATGCAAGTTCATTGGCCAAAAAAATTTGCTGGGGTAAGGCATGGCTCAGCTTAGACTTGGGAGTCAAACGGGGGTGGGGGCTCTTTAAACATCTCTCATCCTTTAGGTTTCTCAAACTCTTTTACAGAGTACTGTCTAACATCTGTGTAGGCAAAGGAAGGAAAACCCAACCCTGGCTATTGCAACTGATTTCTCCCATCTTGTCCATAAGGTAGTTTATTCTGTAGTCCCTGCTACAGAGTGGTGAGAGACTGAAGTTTAACCTGTACCACTAGCAGAAAGAAGCAAAAGTCAACCCAGGTTAACACCTGCTCCACAGGATGGCTGTGGCTGGCGTTACAGCCATTCCCCTGCCTGCCCCGCACTGTGGCTGATGTGATTTCAGGCTCTGGGCTGAACTCGGCTGTTCCCTCCAGAACAGATAATGAGAATGCTGTCCTCTGCACTTACACCAACCCTGGGTCTCAGTGGTAGTTCATCTGTACGATTGACAGGCCCCGTTGCAGCACTGACTTGCTGGAGTGGTGAGAGGGCCAACTCCGTAAATTCAGCATGAGGATAGGGCAGGAGTCAGACCTCATTGGTGATACAGGTGAATGGTGAACTTGTTAAGTGTTTAAATACAGGGAGGGATTTTCCAGTGGTTATCTGAGTGTTCAGGTAACACTTTACTTACTGAGAACTGAGTACCTACAGTGTCCCCAGGAAAGTGTCTTCTGCTTTTAGCAGAGTTTGGGCTTTCTCCATCTGCGTGAAATCCTCCAGTACTATGGGGAAAACACTGGGGAGATCGAACCAGCTATCAATCTTTGACCGCTACTAAATGTCTAAAGGGTGACAAAGCAAAAATGCTACCACTAGCTTCAACTTTGATTTTGCAGGCACAAATCCAACACGTTTGTGAATTCACTCCTTTCATCACCAAAGCAGAGATGTGAGATAACGTTCCACAGTCGAGTTTCATGGTTCTGATGTTACCCAGGGGGACTGCTGCCAGCTCTGGCTAGAAGACTGGCTGCCTGACATGTTCCATTACAAGGCTGCTTTTGTAGATACTCTATATACTTTTGTGAGTGCTCCAGCCACTTACTGAGTGGGTAGTGTGGTCAGCAGTGTCATTAAGTGCTGCTTCTGTGGATGAGCAGAGGTAAGAGCCTTCCTGCAGGACAAAGAGCAGCAGCAAGTTGTTTTCAAAGGTGCATACTGAGCCAATGCTTTCCTCAACCCTAAGTTTAGACAAAATAACTTTTTGTTGTAGGCTGGGTGTTTTGCAGAGTCCTAGTGGGAAGTAAACCATTTTTAAAATAGCTCTGTGACGTGTGCCAGTCCTCAGCATTTATATCTGCTTCCAACTTGTTTTACAAGTGCAGGCTTTCTGTTTTAGTTTCAACCTCAATAGCCTCCTGCTATTGAGAAGCATGTGTGTGAACAAGGATGTTGGACAGAAATATGCAGCTTCACAAACCAATTGTTTCTCAGTTTTGTTTTGGAATCCTGACACCAAAAACAACTTTCCTTTTTCTTCTTTTCTTTTTTGTAAATATTACCTGGAATAATCAAGATGCAGATTGGTTGCAGTAAAGCAGAACATAGTTAAACACAGATATAAAGAGGCTTGGGCACAGCAATTACTGTCTAGGAAGAAGCAGCTGCTCGTGGTTTTTATTTGCTTTCACAATACTTAGGGATTGCCGTGTGAGTAATAGAGTTCTGAATGTGTCTCTGCCTGACTGCTATCAACTGTGTTCTGTCGAAAAGGCAGAAAATTGTGATATGGGCAAATTTGTCAGTAACAAGTTGTGCACTTTTTTTCCTGTTAATTAGCAGTCGTCTGATTCTCCAAACCAGGTATTTGGTATTCCTTTTAAAATATAAACTGAAAAGAAAATTGTATATATTGTTACATGTCCACTTGTAATCTCTTTTGAATCCTTTAAATTCAGGACTCAGAAGATGTCTTGTGCAGTGGCTTTCTGAGGTCACTGAGGTTTTACATGAAGTTATCTGGGTTTGTGCAGCTTATCTCTTTGTGTGCCTCTGTCACGTCATTTGTTCCTCTTCTTACAGTGTTAGTTCAGGTCCTTGTCTTCTCAGCCTCTTAATCATTAATTAATCACTTCAAACACTAAGACAGCTAAGAGAATGGGAAAGAAATGCTCTGATGATTAATTAGTTTCCCGTAAAAGGAATAAAATTGCTGTAGTTCTCCACTACAAGCCGTGCTGGAACTGTTTTTCTCATATCAGGCACATGCTCCCTAGGTGGGGATAGTGCACAGCTATTGAGCCTAAAACTGTGTTCTGTCAAAGTATTCGTCTGCAGGAGGCTCCACAAAACAGTGGTGGTGTGAAAAGGCAGCGTGGTCAGATCCAGTCCTTGGGGCACAGGAGCAGTGAGGCTGTCACACTGGTTCATCAGTATCTCTGACAGCAGATGTTTAGATAAAAGCAGAATGGAAATATGCATGGGCAACTTTTCTCAGGCTAGCCTTGTGACTTTGGGCAGTCAAGAGCTGTTCTGATCAGAGATCTTGCAAACTGAAGGCTGCATTCAGATTTATTTTTCAAGTAAGGAGAATAAAAGAACTGGCAGTAGGAGTGTCTGAAGACACTTTTGATGCACCAGACCTGGATTTCAGAGGATATGCTTCTGCCTCATCTCAGCTTCCCAAGAATTCACAGGCATTGGCAGGTCTCCAATATTGACACTACATCCTACAGCCCTGGGCACCCTGATAGCAAAAGTACACTGGCTGCCAGAGTAGATTCATCAGCTCCTATTAGCCGTCTGGCACACTGCTAGGTGACTCTTTTCTGTACACATAGCAATACGTTCATACCCTCCAGATACAGCTGCACTGCTTGTACTGGCCTGATCATAGCACAAAGGCTTCTCTGAAGTAGCAGAAGTCTTCTGTCTGCCACTTTACAGAGACCCTCAGAGTACATAGCCTGCTGATCCAGGTGTGTATCCAGAGCACTGGAGAGAGCTGCCTGATCGTATGTCACTGTTAAACCCCACCACAGGTGAGGTCAGATCGGTGATCATAAACCACAAGATTCAGTACTTCACATCTGCTCAGTGAAGGAAAGTGTGGACAGAAAGGCTAGAAGAGGAAGTAGCAGCTTTAACAGTAAGGTTCGACTCTCAGCAGGATTGCCAGGTATTTATCTCTGATTATCCACTCCTAATGCATTTGCAAGGTTAAAAAGAGCTCCAGTAGCTTTTCCTGGGGTGCTTTGCAGGGCTTGGCAACCTGAAAATGCCAGACTAGAGGAGCCATGCTGGATCAGTGACACTCAGATGGGGGGGACTGTGGAAGTGCTGCTGGTATTGAAGTGGTTCATTTGGTTGATGTTCTGGGGATTTCTGACTGTTGACAATTCCTTCTGAAAAATAACCTTTATTTCAGTTTGTCAATTTGTTGTTCCCCACTTTGAAGTGCACCGAGACATGGCAAGTAACTACATCCTCTGTCGGGATATTCAAACCAGATTGCCAGGTGTTTTGATCAAAATCTAGGATGCAGTGGTGTCTGGGTGGAAGGGTTAGATGGTATGAATTCTGAAAGTTATTTCTTTTCCCCTGTTTCCAGGTGTTCTTTTCTGCCTGCAGGCTGTGTTTCTGGTCTTTTCCTTTCCTCCTCTCTCCCCTTGTCCCTCATTTACCTCCCACTGAGAACCTGAAGAGCTGGAACTGAGCTCAGCTAAGGTCCCAGCACAACTGGGAGAGGGAGAAACAACTGTTTGTCTGTGCTAGGACGTAGTCAGTCAGT
Source organism: Ramphastos sulfuratus (assembly GCA_013399055.1). NCBI lineage: Eukaryota > Metazoa > Chordata > Aves > Piciformes > Ramphastidae > Ramphastos > Ramphastos sulfuratus. Next base: position 81,124 of record WBNM01041452.1, read on the forward strand.
GGGATGCTGTCCAGAAACGAAGTTTAAACATATGTTATTTACTGAATGTTTCCACACACTGTAAAAATACAGCTACAATTCAAAACAGTGTCTGTAAAACTGGAGGAAATGAATCATCCTGGGATCTTTCAGGATGGACAGAGGCTGCTGTGCTGAGAGCTATCACCATTAGGACTTTCTCTTCTTTCAGGCTGTCTACTTTGAGAATGCCTGTGGTTCCTCAATACTGGAGCCTCTATCCTACTAAAAATAAGTAACCCTCCCTCTGTTAATCACCAGAGGAGAGCTGCAAAAGCTTTGCTGTGAGAAAGGGAGTGTTTTGGGTGAGTCTGTTAATAGCATTGCCCTCTGGTGGCAGCAGGGATGGGAGCTGGACGCTCCTGCTGCCAAGGCTGTGGCAGCTGGATTTGGAGCTGCAAACAGCCTTGGTGAGAAGGTCTGTCTCTTCAAGCCATAGCCCTTAATGCAGTGGCCACATTTTCATATCTTAGCAAAATGGAAAGGGGAACTCCAACACTTCTGTCTCTCCACACTGATTTACTTTGAAGTGAGCATCTGTAAAGAAAACCTCTTCATGTAAATAGGGTAGCCCTGTCTCCTCTGAGTGCTCCTGAGGAGGATGGTGGAGATGTGCAGAAGCTGCCTGTACTTGTGTGTGCTGGGTGCAGGACTGGAGGGAGCTTTTGTTTGTAGCAGTAAGTCAGTCTCTTGCCTGTCAGCAGCTAAATGCAGGTAGCAGAAACCTACCTTGATGGTAACTTACCTATGCCTCATTGTCCCTGATCTCAGAGAAGCACTTTGATTTTGAATGTGTGAACTAATTTCTATTAGTTCTGAGTTGCTTCATGTCCTGTGTGGTGGTTTTGTTTTGTTTTGTTTTGTTTTTTTGCAGTGCAAGGCTGTGTTTCATCCTTCCTTTTAGGACTTGTTTGAGGTCATCTCTTCTGGTTTCTAGCTCTTCTCCTCCAGTAATAATATATTACTGTGTTCTTCTTTGGGTTATGGATAATGGATTGCACAGGCTTCTGTGCTGCAGAGGAATGTATTGGCTAGTTCTTGAGGGAAAAACACTTTGCATGAAGTTGCAGATCATTTCCCCTGTATGCAGTCAGGACCTGGTGACTTGGAGGAAGAACATCTGTGTCATTTCCCTGCAGCCGACCACAGGCATGTCCTCACTGCTTCTACTTTTTTGGCTGTCACTACCACAGGTTTCTATGGGACATAATAGGAGGTGAGAGTCATATTTTAATGTCCTGGTTATAGGTTGCACCACTTGAAGACTTATTTTCAGCACTGAACAATGATTTATGTTTGAATATAATTCAGGATTCAGTTTTGTTCACAACCAAACTAAAGTAGTCAGTGGTTTCCACTGATCTAGACCTAGCTGTGCTGTATTTAAGTGTGTGATTCAGCTCTCACCTATGCTCTTAAGGCAGGGCATTTAAACAGCTGATTGTATCAGCAGATTGTCACTGGGTGTGTTTCAGATGGGAGGCCTACATATTCCCCAAATGTTTCTCCCATGTAAGTAATAACCTTCCTGATTTATGTCACTGCAACTCAGAAGAAACTCAGGCTCTTGTGCTGAAGTTTTCAGCTTTGGTGCATTGGGCTGAACCCTCTGTGTTTATTAAGTGAAGTGGATTGTATTCAGAAGGTAAGGAAACCAGAACAAAGCTGACACAACACACCACACGACACACATTCACCATCCCCCACGTCACCCCCCACCATCCCCCACCACATGTAATTTCATGACCAAAGAGCAGCCTCCTCTTCTGAGTCTCAGCAGTGGATTTTGAAGTCTAGTGGTTGGACCATGGCATCGTAAAGTGACTCACAAACTGAGTTGTTTAGGTAAAAATGAACTTGAAAGGAATCTGTCCAGAATCTCATATTCAGGCTTTCTACTTGCACTAATCTGGAGCTTTTTTTTTTTTGTTGTTGTTTATTTATTAAAAAAATTCTCCCCCCCCCCCACTGCAAATAGTCTGGATACTGTTGAGTTCCTCTAAGAGCCCACTACAATTAGATCAGTTCTTAAGAAGTTATCAACAGCAGGACTCATTTTTGTGTTATTTCTTTCATGATATTTTCAGCAAATTGAGTTTTTTTTCTTTTCCTTTTTACAAAATCATAGATCCATTTTGATACCAAAATTACTTTAAAAAATTTTCAGGTTTCTGTGAAAATATCACAACAAATATCCCAGTGCCTGTGTGTTCCTCCTTAGTTTGTAGCCTGTTTGCTGTAAGCAGTAACAGCACATTGGTCCTTCACAGTGGGAAGAGCAAAAAATAGCATTTTCAACATCAGCCTGACCAGGACTGTAAACAGCAAGCTGTTGAAAGATTAAAGTGATGCTCTCTTGATGAACAAAGCCCTCTAAAGACACCTAGGTAAGTAAGGTACCCGTGTACCAATATGGCTAGAGGAGATAGAGGCTGAATCTGAATTCCTCTGCCATGGAACTGTGCATCCCAACTGTGCTGGGTCCTGCACTTTGGTTATAACAACATTCAGGCTTGGGGAAGGGTGCCAAGACCACCAACAGCATCCTGGCCTGTATCAAAACGAGTGTGGCTAGGAGGAGTAGGAAAGTGATGATGCCCCTGTACTTGGCCCTAGTGAGGCCCCAGCTTGAGTAATGTGTCCAGTTCTGGGCACCACAGTGCAGGAAAGACATTGAAGTCATGGAGTGTGTCCAGGGAAGAGCACCAAGGCTGGTGAGGGGTTTGGAGGCTGTCATACGAGGAGCATCTGAGGAAGCTGGGGTTGTTTAGTCTGGAGAAGGCTAACCTTGCTGCTCTATGCAGCCACCAGAAAAGAGATTGAATTAAGGATGGTGTTTGTCTCTTCTCCCAATTAACTGGTGACAGGACAAGGGGAAATGGGTTTAAGTTGTGCCAGGGGAGGTTTAGATTGAACATTAGGAAAAACTTTACTGAGAGAGTGGCCAGGTGTTGGAGCAGGCTGCCCAGGGAAGTGGTAGAGTCACCATCCTTGGAGGTTTCAAGAAGCATGTAGAGGTGGCACTTCAGGATGTAGTTTAGTGGTCGTGGTAGTTGGGTTATGGTTGGACTTAGTGATCTTAAAGTTATTTTCCAACCTTAATGATTCTGTGAGCCTATAATGCAAACGAAGAGCTGGAAAAAGTGAACAATAGGCAAATCATCAGGCAGCTCAAATTTGCTAAAGTGGTTTAGCAGGAATTTTCACTTATGAATTCAAAACCCTACTTGCCAGATAATGCTGTACTTTGTGTCCAGGACTTTTGATCTGAGTTCTTGGAGTCAGATGTGTATTTTAAATGAAGGAGGAGGCTGCTGAAAGGGACAATGCCAGTCCGAATTTATTTATTTGTTTATTTGTGGCTGACCGCATCTGTTAAGATATAGCTGCTAGGAATACCATTGACTATGCTGCTCCTCACACAGAGAACTGAAATAGTTCATGGAGTCACTGTGGCTGGGGTAGGAGGCAGTTCTTCCATGTCAATGTTTTCTTGTCCCAGATAAGCTTTGTTTACTAGCTTTTTCAAGGGACAAGAGGAAAGGGCTTGGTTTTAATTTTATCTGTATATGAATTTAGAGCTGTCTGGGGACTGAAAACCTATCTGGGATTTTAGTGGGTTTTTTTGTTGTTGGTTTTGTTTTGGTTTTTTTTTCAATGCCTATCACCTTGGCAACAAAGTTCAAGTCCCCCCTTATTTATTTGCAATGATTTACTGAAGAGTGAGTCATACTATAGACTGTGCTGGCAAGGAGGCCCTAAGGAATAACAACTCTTTCCGTTTGCAGTATGCACTGTCATAAGCTCTTAATGCTGTGCTGAACTCTCATCCTTTCTCTGTCTTAAGCAGCATCATGTCTTGGGGAGTTTTTCACCAGAAGGAGAATGATTCTGTAGTGTTCACTCTCATAGGCTTTGTGAACTCTAGAGTTTTTATGGGTCAGAGGAAAAAAGAAATGGCAGTGCGGATAGTCAGAAAGTAAAATTGTCTTCAAAATGCTTCAACCTGAAGCAACCAAATAACTTGGTTTGTGGTACATTTGATCTCTTCAGTGTCTTTATTTCTGATTGTGACCTGGAGAATGAATCTCTTACTCTGAGAGTGTGGCTGTTGCAAGTACAGCCTGTTGATTTCTTTTTTTTTTTTTTTTGGGTTACTTGTGCTAGCAGGATTATGCAACTGCTGCTTGCAGGACAGAGTGACTTACGGTTTTCCTCCTGTTGTTGCAGCAGCAGTACAGTAGTGATTTACTACTTCTGGTGCTTGATATAGAAGATCTGGAGTACTGTGAGACAAGGGAGACTTTCTTTTCCTGAGGAGATAGATATATTATCATTTCTTTGGAGCAGTCCATATTCTCCAGGCAGTTTTTGGCAAATAAATAGAGGGAAAGAGCAAATTAGCTATGTGGAAATGCAACTGTTTGCCCCCAAGGTACAATAAGGGTTGGTGCAGAAGAATCATTTTGGAGCATGAATGTGTGGATGCTAAGATTTATTGCTCTCCCCACATTTTAGCTGTTAAGTCTGTATTTGCAAGTTATTTGGATGCTCTGTTAAGTATTATCCACTGAAATAAAAATAACAGAACGTATTCCAGCTGTAAGCAGCAGGTGGTTTAGATACTCTGTGGTGGAATATTACATTGGCTGCAGACCTTGTTGTGTGGGCTTTGTTTATGCAGAGAGTTTAGACAAATTACCTGAACCTATCATGAGCTAGACACTGGCTCTGTAAGTGAGAAGAACCACATGGTGATCTGGCCCTACTACCACTTACCTCACAGTCTCCTTTAATTCAGCCAAGCTTTCCTGAGCAGCCCTGAGCAGGTAAGTCCTTGCTATATTTGTGACCTGCCATAAATTAACTATAGCTCCAGGAAAAAAAAAATATCTCATTTTTCTCATCTAAGTGGTCAGTTACTGAATAAAAGCTGCAAGGAGAATAAGCTATTGAACAGTGGTTTCTGAGATAAGGGGAAAATAAATCTCCTTACCCTCACAAGCACCATTTCTTTTCAACCAAGATGGAGTGGTTCTACCTCTTGGTCTCTCTGCTTAAATACTCAGAATGTTTCTTTCCTTCACAAGACACAGATGTCTTTACAACCAAGTCTTTTTAAATGATGCATTTATTTCTTTTTTTTACCCACTGTTTTTACCAGCAGTTGTACACCTCCTCTTTTCTTACTGCCTATCTTCAGTAAGTATCCAGGGGGGGGGAAAAAAAAATCACTGAATGGCTTAAAAATACCTATGCTCTTAGAAACATCTGAGTACAAGGTGTTGAGTAAAGCCCTGTAAACTAATATTTGCTCTGTCCTACAGAGGATTTACAGCCATTCCATTGTATTTAGTCTTGCTTGATATGTTTGATTTAAAAACTGTTAAAATTTTATCATAACTGACTTGTGCCATTTTGTGTTCCACAATATTCTGTCAGTAGCAGAAGTCAGAGGATGTTTTGCTTTAGTGTGTGCATTGCTTCAGCTTTGGTAAAGCTGCTCTGGATGTTTGAGTCAGGATCAGACTGGAGCCTAACAGAATCAAGATTTTTCTCTTTTTAACCCCTTTCAGTATTGGATGATGTTGTCTTGTAGGGAAATGCTTTAGATAACATCATTAGGTGCTTTAGAGGGTGGTAGATATGACAGTGAATTTGGTGTGGAGGAACTAGGCATTCTCTCTAATGGACTTTGCAGTGGGGTGTGAGAGTAAGAGATGCTGGGGTCTGGATCCACAGGCTCTCCTCGAAGGGGACAGGACATTCCTTTCAAGTATAGTTGTGCTGGACCACATCTGAGCAGTGCAGAACTGGGCACCTTCTTGGCAGAAACAAATTCTGCCAAGGAAACCAAAGAGAAATGGCAAAAGTGCTGATGGCATCAATGAACGAGGGCATGGAGTGACTCTGAAAGATGAGTGGGAGGCACAGCCACAGAGATGAGTGTAAAGGGCATAAACGGAAGTGTTTAGGGAGGGAGGCAATGAGAACTGTTTATCAGAAGTTGCAGAGTGGAAAAAAGAAAGATGTTTTGGATTGGAAACCATGAGAGAAGACTACTGAGACCTGGATCAGAGGTGGTAGAAGCATCAACTGGCAAGGCTTCCAGCAGCACTGCAACAGAGAGGATGCACTGCAGGGTGAGAATGTCAGGCTTGCTGAGCAGAGAGCCTGCAGGGTCTCTCTGGCCTTTCCTCTGAAACAAGCAGCTTCCAGCCTTAGGAAAATCATTTAGCATGGTCCTGGAGAAGCAATCTCTAATTTCTGCCATTGGGCTGAGAGCCCAATGCAACCCCCCCACCCCCGACACCAAGTCTCACGGTGTATTTGGTACATAAGGGCGTATCCCTGTCATTATCTCTGTAGGCCACTCTAGTGTCTCAGCTGGGGCTGTTGTGGTTGCATTCACTGCACATCTGGATACAATAACAAGTTGTTGTCTTCCACTGCTTGCTCAAATCATTGGACTTGTTAAATTCTTGTTTTTATCACTATGCAGCCAAGCATCGTTTTGATGATCTGTCTGCATTGAAATCCCATATTCCAAGCTCTTTAAATAGCTTTCCTTTGCATAAGATGTTGGCTCTGTATAGCACCTTTTCTGTGACTAAGCTGGACAGTTTTATTAACATTAGCTTGAAATAAGCCATTTCCCCATGTCTTCATCAGAACATCCTTTTTGGTAGGGTCCTAGCAGTCGCATCTGGCACGTGCCCTCGGTAAAACATCCAAAGCATAGACTGCTGCAGCTTGATTTAACACCACACCATTTGCTGACAGCAGTAATAAAGCATACCAGCTGTTGGACTATGTTACACTCACTCCCTTCTGACATGCTTCAGATTCATTTTTAACCAAAGAATAATACACAATTTGTTCACTGTAGCCCTCTTTAACCTTTTATTTTGCCTGTATTTATGTTCTGCAGCTAACTGGTGATGCAAACTTGGACTGAGGGCAAAACTTATAAAATGTGAAGTTAATTAGAAGACCAAATTAATTGCTTTTTTTCCCAAAATATTGTATATGCTTATGGGCAGATATCTGCAGACTGGAATATATCCTGAACTGGGATGCTAACGAAGATTATCTTAAGGCTTTTCACCCTCAGTCTGTGAAATTTGGCCCAAATGCGACACGCTGTAGGTATTTATTAATAAAAAGTCCAAAGTATTTTTCCATTTGGAAGGGACCCATCTCTTCCTGATGTTATGCAATCCAGTCAGCTTGGTTTGGGTATGCTGCAGCTGCAGAAGCCTTTCACAGCTGGCTTCCTTGGAGTCAGGGTTCCAACACTTACTTCACTGGGTCTTAGACCTCTGACGCTCTGAACTTCCTTGACAGAGATCAGAAATACCAGTCAGACTAAAACATTGTTTTCATCATCTGTTTCAGTTTGAGAACTTCCCATGAAGTTTTCAAAGGTACAATAATTAAACCAGAGTTTGCCAAGGTGACAGTCCAAACCAAAATGCATTAGCTTGGACAACAGAGTATTCTAATGAGCAAGAGTAAGAACATGTTTTTGTGGAGAGCAAAGAAAGCATAGACAAAACAGGGCTGATTTTTCCCTTGTGGAAGTTTTGTTGTTGACTGTTATGGGTGGAGGATTTGGCCCCTTCTGTAAGCATCTTTTGAGAGATTCTGCAAATGGAAACCTTCACCCCTGGGTGCTTTAAGAGAAAAGAGTAACCAGCAGCACAACCACATATGGGCATCAGTTATGTTCCTTCTAGCACTCTTGTTTGGCTTTCCAGGATATTCATAGCCACATTCCAGAGAGCCTGTCTGAGGCAGGCTATCCATGTCCCTTGGGCACTGTTTGGCAGATGCTGTATCACAGGCACTGCTCTGGCACCTCCAGGAGCTATTCCCCACTCTGGGAAAAGCATAGGGCTGCTCTGTTACTGGAGTGGCTCAGTGGCACATTGGCTGCACAGTTCACTTACTGTGAACACTTGGCAAATGTGATGGGTTTGCTTTCTGATGGGTGAGATTGTTGGAACAGCAGCCTTCAGTGGTGGCACTCATTGGTGAGCTACAACCAGCCATGCAGCGCTGTGTTTCCATTTTTTGATGGCTGTTCTTGTGGCTGTTACATTCCTGTCATAGGGTCTTGCTACACCCTCTGTCATGTTTGGTTGTGAAATTGCTGAAATGGCTCTTGTTGTGTCACCTACCAGACTGCTAATGCCCTTTGCCTAACACAAGAGCTGAGTGAGATACATTGGTCTGCTTCAAAGCCTTCCAGAGTTTATTACTCTGATAGTAACTCCTGTGGAGATTGCATTCAGGCACAGGACACACAGCACTTGCTGAATTTTGCATCTTGCTCCTAGACAAGTTCAGAGATGGGCATCTATTCCCTCCATCCTCAGGTTGCTCGTTTGCATCCTCTCAGTGCTTCTCTGTTCTCAGCTCCAGAATCTTTCTCTGCAGCCCCAGCCATCTGGAACAGCCTGTCTGTTCCTCTGTGTCTCATCAACTTTACATTTATTTGCAGTTTGCAACAAAATGTTGCCTCTGTTGCTGATGTCTCTTAATTTCTTCCTCTCTGGTTGGCCGTCTACTAGATCTTGGCTTGTTTGAACGTAATCGCCCTGTTGGCTGTAATGGATAACATCTTGTCTTGAGTTACTGCCTGCTGGGATTAAGTGTCTGTAAGTGGCTGAAGGAGACTCTGAGACTTCCAAGAGGACTGTTTGCACAAACATGTTACGCCCCTGTATTGCTGAGGGGGTGGGTGTGTTTGTCCCTGATAAAAGGTTGGCTTCTGCAGTTCAGCTTCACCAGCGGGAGGAGGAGGGAGCTGGGACTCCCAACGGCTTCTCCAGGAGAAGGGAGAGGTTCATTTGCTGTTAGAAATGGGCAAACAGGACTTCAATTACCTTTTGCTCACCATTTTTTGCACAATGGCTCTGAAGCTGAACTGTGTTAGCTCCATGTCTGTGGCAGGGCTTGGATATGTTGTTACAGCAGCTGTTGTGCTTTCAGCTGTGGTAAGTGATTAACATCACAATTAAACATTGGAAAACTTCTGGGATTTAGCTACTTAGAACAGTCAGACTGTCTTTTAACTCTCTGGAAGGAGGTTGTCCAATTTTATAGTGGGAATTTGGGAGAAACTAAGTCAGGCTGACAGGAATCATGATGATAAAATTGATTATTTTGCATTTTTGATCTTTGGGGATCAAAAGTTGGGGATCACGTTGCTCTTTGCAACTTGGGGATCACCTCGGGAGCTAACTTGCTATTTTGCTTTCTAGTTTGTAACATTCTTTATTTCTGCCTTGAAAGCTGAGCACCTTGTACTTCTGTCCATCAGCTACTGTGACCTGTCTTCTTTGTCAAAATCCTGGATGCTTCCAATATAACATTTAATTTTTCCTTCCCTGTTACCTGATACTACTCAAAGGCATGCTGCAGTGTATGGACAAATTTCCTTTGCTTATACGACAGAAATGTTTTGTTTCTTTTCAGTGTTTCCAAAGTGAATTCTTTTCTAATACAGTTAGAGAGAAGTGTTTGTTATCTTTATTAAAAAAGAATGGGTTGCATCTTGTTTAAACCACTGCATAAATATGACAATGCACATATTAACCCAAAATGTAGGTTTGGGATGTTGTGTGTATTAGTGAATGTTTTATAGGGGAGCAGTTACATAGGTGCACTGAAGTACAGAACAGATGAGATATAAGAAACCTGTTAATTATCTAACTCTTTGATGATGTTCACAGTGTTTTCCAGAAGAAGCTGGGTAAGATCACACAGGTTTTTAGGCAAACTGTGAATAATGCATGTGCAAGATGTACAACATGCATAGTTAAAAGAGGTTTCTTTTCTGGAGTCATGAACATCATGCAGCATTTATAGGAAAGAACAGCCAGCGAGCAATTAGTCTTTCACTTTGAAAAGCTGTAAATTAGTAAAGTATTTAGGAGAGTAAAATTAGGAGGGGCAGACAGAGAACAGAGGAAAGACATTGTAGGAAAGAGCAGATTAGGAATAAGGCAGAAAGTTGATTGGAAGTGAAAATTAACAGTGATCACTTCAAAGACATTTCTTCCCCCACCTATTGTGTGGCTTTGGTTGTTTTTTTTCCCCTGCAAAAGTCACTGCAAGAGAAAAAGAGGAAATTCTCCACTTGTGCCTGGAACAGGAGTTAAGATCAGAAGCAATATAATATAACAATGTGCTTCCTTGTGCTGTGCATATTGAACAACAGTCTGTGTTTCACTCCTAGCCTGTCAGCATGGTGGAACACGCTGAGTTTTCAAAGGCTGGGAAGGAGCCTGGCCTTCAGATTTGGAGGATTGAGAAATTTGATTTGGTCCCGGTGCCAAAAAATCTGTATGGAGACTTCTTCACAGGAGATTCCTACGTGGTGCTGAACACCGTCAAACAGCGGAGTGGGACCCTCCAGTATGACCTGCACTTCTGGTTGGGTAAGTCTGATGGGAGTGCCCCTGCCCAGCTGGGAGCCCCAAGTGAACTCTCTTCCTCTCACTACACCGGTCTCGCCTGTAAGCAGGACTGGCAGCACTCTGAGAATGCAATTTTGGGTGCATATAGTGCTCTGCACCTTAAATATTGATGTGATTTCTGCAACAGTGAGTACAGCCATCTCTGTACCTAGAAACAGCTTTTTGTGATCAAGATACCAGAGTTAAGTCCCTCTTCTCCAGAGGCCCTTATCAGGCACAGGGAGAAGACGGAATGGGCAGCTCAAGTCCTTTCTATTTGAACAGGTGGAGGTCTGTAATCCTCCTGAATCAGTGACTGAGATTTTTCCTCCTGAAGTTCAGATCTCCTAACTGGCCTTCCGCAGTAAATGTCCCCAAGTAACATGGCAAGGCTTTCTCCACATCCTGTAAAATCAAGATTCTTACACAATGTCACAGTTCAAGCTATGCAAGATACTCAGATGGTGACTTGTATCTGCCATCTGTCAATAGATTTTCCACACCAGAGCTCCAGAGAGGCAAACTGCTGTAGAACTGGTGCCCTGCTAGTATCTACAGCCTTCATCCTGCAGACTCATCTCTGCTCCATAGCAAGTGTCCTTCCAGGACAGGGGCAAGTGGCAAAAGTGAATGATAGCTGTAAAGAGACAGCTGTGAAGCAGTGAGGCTGCAGCAGTTAGGATGTTATTGTGAGTCTGCCATGAAAACAGACAATTTACACTGCAGTTAGGAGTCGTTATGGGAAGAGTTTGGAAATGGCTCTTCTGCAGGCCTGGAAACTGAACTTCCCACTAATCTGCTTTCTCCCCACTACTCTTGCACAGTTAAATGCTGCAGAGAAAAACTGCATCCCCTGCAAGTTGTTGCTTTTTCCTCTCTTAGGAGATGAAAGCTCTCAAGATGAGCGAGGGGCAGCTGCCATATTCACTGTCCAGATGGATGACTACCTTCAAGGGAAGGCTGTTCAGCATCGTGAAGTTCAAGGCCACGAGTCCTCAACTTTCCTGGGATACTTCAAATCTGGTATCAAGTATAAGGTAGGTGATAACTGGGTCTTTGTACTACCAGGCTGAATCAAGCCAGCAAGAAATGGCATCCTGCCCACTGCCCAATTCTCAGAAGAATAAGAATTGCCATTTTTCCAGTTGCTTGAAACCCATCCTCAACCAGATGTTTTCAATGAGTTGGAACTGACAGGGTGGAGAACAGCAGATCCCAGTGGGAGAGCTTTGGCTGAATGAATAATACACAAGCAAAGCCCCAGGAAATTTTAGGAATCAAGACTTTGTTTTTCTTTGAGAAGTGGAGGAAAGAACAGTCCCAAAATGTCTGGAATGAATTTAGAGAAACATCAGTCTAAGTTGATGGGAAATGCCTACCCAGTAGATATGATTTCTCCCCACTTACATAACAGAGTTTGACTTTTCCAGTCTTCTTCTGTGCTTAGCCCACCTCCTTAGCACACACAGTATTTTGGTAGATGAATGGTAATGGGATTTACTCTTCAGTGCCATTGCAGTAAATTGGGATAGAAGAAGTAAAAACATGCAGTCAAGAGGAGTTATGGTTGTTAGGAATCCAATGGCACAAGGAAAATGACATCAGGTCAAGTGCTTGCAAGGTGCTCAGATTTCCTCTTGTCTGAGGCTTTCCTGGTCTCTCTGGTTTGCTTATATCCCACTCTTGTTATTTCCATTCATTTTAATGTGGCTGTGCTTTATTGAGGGTAACTGATATCAGTCCTGTTGCCTACACTGATGAGTAATTCTGAGTATCTCTCTACCAGCAGAGAAGATCACTCCTGAGGTTGGGATAACTGTTGGTAGGCAAGGACATATAATACACATGAGAACACACTCTTCACTCCGCTAGTCCTTGTAATACCTCATTTACTGTGATCTTCAGAGTTGGAGATTTCCAGCTGTATAGTATCAGTGTCCCTTGGATGCTATGGTAGTGGAGCTGGGATGTATTGACTGACAGATGCTGTAGAAAAGCCCATCCTGGGCAAGCTAACTCTCTGCATGCTGCTGCTAGCCCTCTTTCCTGGGAGAGACAAAACCTACTGAGCAATAGCAGGATTTTCATGTTCTCTGAAGCAACAGCAAAAGTGAGTTGTTGTTCCTCTGTTTTCCCCATAGGCTGGTGGTGTGGCTTCTGGCTTCAAACACGTGGTTCCCAATGAGGTAACTGTGCAGAGGCTTCTGCAGGTCAAAGGCAGGCGAGCAGTGCGTGCAACGGAGGTCCCTGTGACCTGGGAGAGCTTCAACACAGGGGACTGCTTCATCCTAGACCTCGGCAGTGTAAGTTTAGCAGACTTCCAGGGGCACATAGTTCACATAAGGGTTTTTTTCCCCCCCGCTCTGTTGAAGGCATCTCAAGTGTTGAGCGTTCTGAATTAGCAGTCTTTTAATGTCGTTCAATCCTAGCCATACTGCTGTCCCAGCTAGAGAGGGGGTCGTGACACTGACAGTTGCTTGGTCTTTCTCTCTTCCTCCAGAACATCTACCAGTGGTGTGGCTCCAACAGCAACCGCCAAGAGCGGCTGAAGGCCACTGTGCTGGCCAAGGGCATTCGGGACAACGAGCGGAATGGTCGTGCCAGGGTCTATGTTTCAGAGGAAGGAGCAGAGCGGGAGGAAATGCTTCAGGTTATTCACTTCATCCATTTCTCTTGCTGGGCTGGGAAAGGTGGAGTGTGGAGGAATGGATGGGATGGGTACCTAGGCTCAGTAATGTGTGTCCTGGCATAGGTGAAGTCTTGGTGTATCAACATTCAATTCAATGCAGACTTGGTCCTCTGTATCACTGGGACATCTGTGTGTTCTCACTGCTGTTGGTCTAGAAGTTTCTTCTACTTGTTCTTGAGGCTGGAGAACAGAGGGATCTCTAGGGAACAGAGATCCTCTTGGCCTGGCTAGTAATGTGTGTTTTCTCTCTCACAGGTCCTGGGACCAAAGCCCAGTTTACCACCAGGAGTTTCTGATGAGACCAAAACTGATACAGCCAACAGAAAGCTGGCTAAGCTCTACAAGGTAACAAGAAACAGATGGACACTGATGAATAAGCTCATGGGGAATGGAGAGATCTTTGCGCAATTAGATGGAGCTGGAATAGCAGAGAGGAGCTGAGCTGATCCCAGTTTTGCTTCTGCCTCACTCTGCTGTTAGCTGTGAACCTTGGTTGCTCACACTGCATACCCACATGCTTTTTATTACCTTTATCACCACTTTTGACCATAGTGAGGCAGCTGGGACTTTCTGGGAATTTTTGAGGGAAAGGCAGAGTGTGAAATGAATAGGAAAAAAGGGAGCTTTCCTTTGGGTTATCAGGCATTGTGTTGGGAAGGTGACAGGAAAGAGCTAGAAATAGGGAGCCTGAGAACCAAGATCTGCCCCCTTCTACATCCAGTGAGCACGATGAGGCAATGATTTGGAAGGTAATATTGGCCATCAGCTAGTATAACTGGGGAAGAATGTCCAAGACTCTCTGGGAGGAATCTTCTCTCCAGCAGTCTGTGGAAATGATGTGCTGAAAGATGGTTTCTAGTGTGGGCCTTTATCCATTAGTATGTACAGGAAGTCAGATTATTAAACCTGCTTGATACAGAGAGGCCTGTTCACAGTTACCAAGACTGTTCCCTCCAGTTCTTGAGTGCAGCTGGTGTGCTTCAGGAGCTATTTCTCGGCTACTTGTCCACCAAGGCTATTTACCATTTTGGATCAATCTTTCTTTGGTCCCAGCAGTATCTGCTTTGCTAGGAGTACTTGAAATCTTGAGACTAAATGTTATGTTTGTGTCGTACTCTTGCTGTGTCAAAGGTATCCTGTTTGAAAAACAATAGTGCCTGAAGCAGCCAGTACATTCAAATTGATTTCCCTTCCACTGGCTGAGGTCTGGAGTATTGCCACGAAGCTGGAGGGGAACAGGCGGTGCCTTATCTAACAGCTGTGCTGTGTTACCACAGGTCTCCAATGGGGCTGGGAACATGGCAGTCTCCATGGTGGCAGATGAGAACCCCTTCTCCCAGGCAGCCCTGAATACAGATGATTGCTTCATTCTGGACCATGGCACAGATGGCAAGATCTTTGTTTGGAAAGGTGAAGCTGATCGTGCATGCCTGTGCTCTTCATGCAGTTGCCAATCAATCCCTGTTTCTTTCAGGCTGGACAGGGGATTGTACACCTAATGGTGGTGGTACTTTTCAGGGCATGAACAATCTCAGAAAAGCATTCATCTGAGGTGTCAGGTGCTGAAGTACAGGGCCTTTAGAAAATTAAAGGAAAGGTCCTGGGAACCAGAGATAAAAACCTAAATATCATAAGTAGAAAGATTCCTCTTTTCTCAGTCACCATGAAAGAGATCAGACAACTGTCATTTGCTGTTTGGTGTCATCCAGCCAGAAAGCTGGACCCTTGTGCTGTGACAAAAGCTAGAAGTACCTGAGGCAGTTTCTTCTTTGGGTATGCAGAACACTTTAAAGGTTGACTTTTTTTTTTTTGTTAAAGGCAAGAGTGCCAACTCTGAAGAGAAGAAAGCAGCACTGAAAACTGCTTCTGAGTTCATTGATAAGATGGGTTATCCAAAACATACCCAGGTAAGGACATGCAGCATGCCTATGGCCTACCTCTGGACACCACTGGAATTACTTTTCTGCCATGCAGGTCACTGTCTCCAGAGTATAGCTCACATGAAGTGTCACTAGCAGTCTTGCAAGTAGCTCATGCTTTGGGTGATCTGCTCCTCTGCAGGGAGATACTGCTAAGACTGCCCTTAAAATAGCATTTACTCCAACACAGCAAGGATTTACCTTCTCCTCAGGTACTTTTTTACCTTTTCCATGACATCTCTCCAAGGAGTGAGAAAGAAGGCAGAGATAAACTTCTTTCTGGCGAGAAGATTTGAGGGCTTAACATCCCTTCAGCCTTCCTTGAAATTCACCTGAGACTGACTGCATCCCTTGGCATATTGAGACCTGTATTGTTGGTTGTGATAGCATGGACCTTCCAGGTGTAGTTACATAGAGACTTAAAGGTTGACTAGCATTAGCTTGAAAGGAACAGACCCTGTCAAACTAATGGTCACAAGCAGCAAACAGACAGATTGTGATGTGTCTTTTTTTCTTGGAAAAGAGGAAGATATGGTAATGGCTGGAGGTGCTCCTGAGGGCATTGATGAGACCCAACATTGCTCTTGGTACCACATCTCAGCACCAAGTGTTTCACTGCTGTCATCTCAGAAGAGTTGTACCAGGCAATTCTTTGTCAGCCTGACAAAGAAACCAAGGCTCAGGGTGAAGCAAGTTGCAGCTGAAGCTGTGTAGGGTATGAGACAAAGCTGCTCCTGATGCTGGCTCATTTTGTTTCAGGTCCAAGTCCTCCCTGAGAGTGGTGAGACACCCTTGTTTAAGCAATTCTTCAAGAACTGGCGGGACAAGGACCAGACAGAAGGACTGGGACAGGCTTATGTTTCTGGTCACGTTGCTAAGATTGAGAAGGTGCCTTTTGATGCTGCCACTCTGCACACCTCCAAGGCCATGGCTGCCCAGCATGGCATGGAGGATGATGGCTCTGGCAGGAAACAGGTGAGTACTATCAGAATCCTTTCGGGAAGGTTTCCGGAATTTTTTTTTTTTTTGGCTACTTCATGGTGATCCTGCAAGAGAGGTGAGACAAATGGAGGTGGAGAGTCATCAACACTGCAGGTTTTAACACCAGGAATACCAGCAGGGTCTGGTACACCAGCAGTATAGATGAACTGTTAATTTTGACCCTCTAGGGACAATGTTTCACCCAGCAATGTGGACCCAAACTTCTTCCTTGTTTCTCCTCCTCATTATTTTAACTGTTGCCATCACACATGATGGGCAGCCGTCTCACAGCACCTGTATCATGCACCTAGACATGTACATTTGTGCATAGAAGCAGTGGGGGAGGTGGGCTTGAAAGAGGCAAGTTCTGTCCAAAAGGCCACAGAGTCCCAAGCAACCTTGGACCTCTCAGAAATTCCTAGTAAAGCCTAAAAGCTCTATTCCTGATGGAAAAATGGAAGGGATCATGTCAGGGCATCTGTGCTGGCAGTGGTAGTAGTCTGACTTGCCTTTTCTCTCCTGCTTTTGGGTGAATCCGACCAAGGTTTGGGGTAAGCTGCTACCTGCGCCCTGCTTGCAGGCCTGGCTGCAGGCTGTGGAGTGCCAGGCTACGAGCAGCGGCGCCCAGCAGGTGGCGCTGCAGGACTGCCAGTTCTGCCTGACGTGAGGAGGAGAACAGGACAGGAGCTTATGCTGCTGTCACGGTGAACTGAGAACGTTCCTGCTCCTCTGCTTTTCTAGATTTGGAGAATAGAAGGCTCAGAGAAGGTGCCAGTGAATCCTTCAACGTATGGCCAGTTCTACGGAGGGGACAGCTATATTATCCTGTACAACTACCAGCATGCTGGGAAACAGGGACAGATTATTTACACTTGGTAAGAAAGTTTTCCTGGTGCGAGTCAAAGCACCAGGGGGCTGAAAGTCCACTTCTTGATCACTGCTGGTTCTTACTTAGAGGATCTTGGCACATAAAATTTCACCCTGGGTACCCTTTGCTTGCAAACAAAACAATACCAAAGGTCTGGAATGTTTTGTTTAAAGTAGGAAAAAGAGGGCAGTTACTCTGCTAGTTTTATGAGGTTTTCGTCCCCAGTTACTCCTTTCTTTGGATCAAGCTGCAGTTTATTGCAGAGTTCTTGCATCTTTTGTGACCACTGTAATTAATTTTTGATACTCTGCCTCCTCAGCTGGTGACTTGTGACTGTCATAGTTAACACTCCATGCCCTTAAGGATGAGTTTTTCAGCAGGCAGTCTCACACTGGTCATCTTCCTGCTTGTCAGCAAGTGAGGAGGGCACAGGCAGGCTAACTGTAACCAGAAAAGATTCAGTGTGTATAGGGCCTGCATGTGTTGTTCCTGATAACACTACCAACAAGCAAATTTTTAAGCAGCTGCTAGAAAGATAATGGGAGATTGGCATGGAGATAGTAGAGAATCTGTGCTTATCATCTAGAAAACATTATCTCCCTCTGTCATCACTGCTTTACAGTATAGGATAGTGAATTTCCCCTTTGTGTTGAAGTGCTGCAGAGGTTTGGTAGCAAAGGTTTTCCTTACCTTTCCTTCATGTCTCTAAGGGGTGGGAAGCAGTGGGGGAAAAAGTTGAAAATAAAGCTTGGGTTTTGCCTTGCCTTTCAGGCAGGGTGCTGATTCCACTCAAGATGAGATTGCAACCTCTGCATTCCTCACAGTACAGTTGGATGAGGAGCTGGGTGGCAGCCCTGTGCAGGTAAAAAAACTAAACAACCAAACCCATCACTGTGAGAATAAATAAAATACATGCAGTGGAGAACTCCAGCCATGTATTATAGCCCCCAGGAGTTATGAAGATGTTCTTGCCTAACCTACTCTCTGGCTATTTCACAGGAAAGTTTTACAAGCAGCCTGTTGAGACAGGAGGGGTTTTTACAAGGGTACTTGTTACCCCTGTGCCAGTAGATCACTCAGCAGTCAAAATGAAATGGCAGTTGTGAGAGCTCAGTTTAAGCACTGCTCTGGTTTTATGCAGGAGGTGGTATCTTGGCTCCTGTGAGCAGCTGGCAGCTATATTCCAGCTGCAAAGACAATTGTAAAGGCTGTTTCTAGAATATCTCATGCTACTCTTCAGCAGCAGCTGAAAACTGACAGCAAGTTTTGTTTTCCTGTAGAAACGAGTAGTGCAAGGAAAAGAACCACCTCACCTGATGAGTCTGTTTGGTGGAAAGCCCTTGATTATCTACAAGGGTGGAACCTCTAGGGAAGGAGGCCAGACAGCACCTGCAGAAACACGGCTGTTCCAGGTCCGATCCAGCACCTCAGGAGCTACCAGAGCAGTAGAGGTATGTGGAAAGAGTCAGCATCTGTGTTGTATGCACAGGCTGTGATGGGAACATCAACCCTGGGAACAGAACTGAGCCAAACTGAGCTTTCTGATGTGAACTGAAACATACTTTGGACTTTACAAACTGTTAAAAGACTTCTCCTGGGGCTAATTGGTTTATAAACATCACCTTGAACACATCTAAACCACTTTCCCTTGAGTCCTCACTAGATGCAGCACCCTGTGTACTATGATATTTGTAACAAAATCACAGAATTTTAGGTGTTGCAAGTGACCTGCAGAGATCATTGAGTCCAACCTCCCTGCCAAGGCAGAATCACCTAGGAACTCATCCAGGCAGGTTTTGAAAACTGTTGAAAACAGGATCTGGCCATTGTGACTTGTTCTAAGTGTGTGATGACAGTGCTGAAGACAGAAAGTGCTAAATGCCTTTGGAGCAAACAGAACTTGTGCCAGGACCTAGGTTAAGAGGGCCACTCTTTTCAAAGAAAATGCACACAAAGGAACCCCAGGGACAACAAAAGAGAGACTAAATCCTGGTCAATAGCTGCAGATGAGGCAAGAGCACTGCTTTATGTCTGCAGAAACATTCCCAGTTTCTAGTTTCAAGCTGGCTTGTCCTTGCTGACATAAAGCAAATTGTGTTAGTAAATGGTCAGCCTCAGTAGCAGGTCCCCAGTAAGTCCTTACATCCCCTGTCATAGCCACAAAGACAGACTCCTGCCAAAGGTCGTTACCCATCTGTATGCCACTCACATTTACTCACTCCTCTGATACTTCTAAATCTAACTCACAGCTCAGACACAGCAGATACCCAGGAGATCTTATAGCCCTGCATGCCTGTGTGGAGCATCTTGTTTGCATTTTGTCAGCCTGCTGATTTTTACTGATCTTTCCTTTCTTTTCTTTTCCAAGTTACTGATTTTTATTTTGAAGGAATGGGCTCCATGTACGGGATGATTGCATCTGACATATGCAATGCTCTTTCTTTTCAGGTGGATCCTACTGCCAGTCAGCTGAACTCCAATGATGCCTTTGTCCTGAAAACTCCTACTGCTGCTTACCTTTGGGTTGGCCAAGGAGCCAGCGATGCCGAGAAATCAGGAGCACAAGAGGTGCTGAAGATACTGGGAGCTCGCCCAGTACAGGTTTCTGAGGGCAAAGAGCCAGGTGAGGAGGAGGCACAGTTGAGTCTGAGATCTGCTCTTGTGAGACCTCACCTGGAGTACTGTGTGCAGTTCTGGAGCCTCCAACACAAGATGGACATTGAAATGTTGGAGCAAGTCCAGAGGAGGCCACGAAGATGCTCAGAGGGCTGCAGCAGCTCTGCTATGAGGACAGGCTAAGGGAATTGGGACTCTTCAGCCTGGAGAAGAGAAGGCTTTGAGGAAACGTTGTAGTGGCCTTCCAGTATCTGAAGGAGGCTACAGGAGGGGTGTGGAGGGACTGTTTACAGGATGAGGAGGAATGGGGTTAAACTGGCAGAGGGGAGATTTAAACTAGATGTTAGGAAGAAGTTGTTTGCAGAGAGGGTGGTGAGACACTGGCACAGGTTGCCCAGGGAGGTTGTGGCTGCTCCCTCCCTGGAGGTGTCCAAGGCCAGGTTAGATGAGGCCTTGAGCAACCTGTTCTAGTGGGAGGTGTCCCTGCCTACGGTGGGGGGTTGGAACTAGATGATCTTTGAGGTCCCTTCCAACCAAAACCATTCTATGATTCTATCATTTCTGTGTTGATGCACATTCCCAGTAATTATTTTGTTGGTATTTTGTCTCCCAGAACTTGAAAATGTGGATACAGGCACTGAGGGGCTTCTCTGAAGTATCTCATTAGGTTTAACAACACACTCGTGTTTTCAGGCCTTTGGGACCTTCTGACCCAACCCATGCTGCTGCTGTGGTTTCCCTGTGAGCTGAAGCAGCAGTGTCTCTTTCTCTTTCTCAGATAATTTCTGGGCAGCTCTGGGTGGCAAAGCTCCCTACCGCACATCTCCGCGGCTGAAGGACAAGAAGATGGATGTTCACCCCCCTCGCCTGTTTGCATGCTCCAACAAGAGTGGGCGCTTCACTGTGAGTATCTAAGAACAGGCAATGAGTTCAGCACCCATTGACAAAGCTGGAAGAAACTCAGTCCCAGTCTGCTCTGAGCAGCCAATACCTTCTCCTTCCTTGGTGGATTTGCCTGCCGGAGGCTTTCAAGGCACCAGCAGTATTTTCCTGCAGGCAGCACTTTCTGCTGCGCTGTTGTGTCAGCAAAGTAACTTTCTGGGGCATCAAACCAGTCCTCCCCAGGTTAACAGCTAGCATTCAGGCTCCTCAATTTCTAACTCATGGACCTTTCAAGTAAAAAGATGCAGCATTACAAGTCTGGGGTGTGAGTTAAAGTTTCTCTAGGCAGACAGATCAGTCCTGTGTTCTGTGGTGTCACACAGTGTGCTGCATGGTCAAATACAGCTTAATGCATCTCACCGATGAGGTGAACCTGTGTGAATGGGATTCTTTCTCTAAATGGTGTTTCAAGTATGTGCTTATCTATGTTTTCCAGATTGAAGAAGTTCCTGGAGATCTGATTCAGGATGATCTTGCAACAGACGATGTTATGCTCCTTGACACATGGGATCAGGTATGGCCCATTTACCTGGTGAAGAGAGGAGCAAAGAGCAGGCACAAGATGGCTTTAGGCTGAAACTCAAATTACAGTAGCTGAAGAGCTGTTGTATTAGAGTCTTTTCATCTCCAAGCCTGAGAACTAATCAGCTCACTGGTGCCACTGAAGAGAACCATCACCTTGAATCTGAGAAAAGAGGTGGTGCCCTGCTGCTGCTTTGGCAGCTTAAGGGCTGTTGTATCACGTGCAGTCCCCAGCCTGTTCCCTGCTGGAGGGGACTCTGAGCCACCCTTAGCATTCAGCAGGTGGAGATCCTGACACATCTGCTGTTACTATCCACTAGCACACTGCATAAATCAGCCAAAAGGCAACTTACTTTATGTTTTATGTAAAAATGTTCCAACATCTGATACTTTTTCCTGATGCTGAGCTAGTGTACAATTTGTTCATGTATCTAGAATTCATGAGAAGCTTTTTATCTATCTACATAATCTACCAGTAAGCTTTAGTCACACAGGTCAAGCCACACATGTTCTTGTTCTGTGTCATGCTCTGTTCACTGAGACTTAGACAAAGTTACCTTTTTCACAAAGAAATTGATTGTTACTGAAATGTTGACGTGGAGTGTTTTTATCTTTAGGTCTTTGTATGGATTGGGAAAGATGCCCAAGAAGAAGAAAAGACTGAGGCACTGAAATCTGGTAATGTCACATTTTCCTCTGCACTCTCTCTTATTTTCCCACTATCTGATCATAAAGTAGGCAATCTAATATATCGAGAAATATATCTTAATCACAGCGTAAAATTTGTTGTTGTGAGCAAGGAGATCCATCTCTCAAGACAGGAGGATGCCTAGAATGAGGAACTGTAGTATTCACCCAGGCTGTGCTCAGCCCTCAGCAGTGTAGAATCATCCTTGTGTGGGTACACAGGAGCAGGCTCCCACTGTGTTACAGTGCTTTATAATCCCAGCCTCTAAGGTGTACATAAAACCAGAGAGTGAAAACTTCTGGGTTTGGGGTTGTTTTGTTTAAAGAAACAGTTTGAAATTGCATGTCTAGCATCCATTTAGCTATCATGAAGCTGTTTCAGCTGCTGCTGGGTAAGACTTGTACTCTATGAGGTCTCCTTTGGCTTGTGTCCTCAGCTAAGCGGTACATCGAAACGGACCCGGCCAGCCGCGACAAGAGAACTCCAGTGTCAGTGGTTAAACAGGGCTTTGAGCCACCAACCTTCTCTGGCTGGTTCCTGGGCTGGGATGATGACTACTGGGCTGTGGACCCTCTACAGAGAGCAATGGCAGATGTGGATGTCTGAGTAATGAGTTCTGTCTTTTTTTTGAGTGGAGCAAGTTTAGTGCCTTCAATGCCTTCAAGAGCTACTTCCTCCTGCAGGATGCATGTTAACAAGGCAATGATGTTAATAGCCAATTAGCTGTGCAATAATTACCACCAACAATCATGACCAGTCATTGACCCTACTCCTTGCTTTGGTTATATTTAATATAATAAAGCTTGTATGGAATATGTGAATAGAAACAGTGTTGTTTGTTACAAGCAAGAAAACATTAAACAGAACTTGTAGATCCCAGGGTTGAACACCTTAGAGAACTGAGCCTTGTGCTATCTTTTGCACAAAGCTTTTTACTACGTGGTTACAGAAATTACTTTTGGGATTGTTTTACCTTCCCCTCACCAGAACTATTAGGAGTAAAGACCCTGATAAATTAACAGTAAAGAGAACTTTCAGAAAGTCAGGCCTTAGTAAACAGCATAGTTTGTTTTTTTTATTCAAGATGAGAGCAAAAGCATGTTCCTGGTGTCAACAAGAATTCCCAGGAGTGGCCATCTACAGCAGCAGCAGTGGGACTTAGAGAGTCACTCACCTTCCCGGAGGATTAACCTCAAGCTGTGCAGTTACTGTTCCCCATTGCAAGCCTGAGCACAGCAATGCTAATGACTGCAGCTTTGTTAACTGTGCCTCTCCCCCGCTCTCTCAACAGAAAGGGAAGCTCAGCTTACACTGACTGACCAACTGCCAGACACAGACAGGTGTATTGCTTGAACGATGCAGAGGAAGGGAAAAGTTCACAGCAAGCAGGCAGAAACAAAACAACTGTGGTTAGCTCAAGCCCCAACAGCACCTGGGCATCTTTCCTAATAGTGACAAAGGCACAGAGTATCAAGGCACAGGTAAACAGTCCTTGTCCTTGCTAAAATACCTCTAAATACAGAACTCCTGGTAGCAGAACAGTGATAATGCACAAGGTGGAAATTTTATGGTGGTCACTGTGAGGAGGGCACTTGTATCATTCGTCACAGGTTCTTGTTTTCAAAACCAGATGCCAAATTTGGGGATGGTGGAAGCCTAAAGAGCCTCCCCCCGCCAGACTCTCAATTCTTCTTTGTAATCTGTAATTATATCTTCTGAACAGGTACAAAATACAAATGCAGTGTAACAGACTCACAGCTCAAGGGTACATGAGCACAAGGATTGCATGCTTTTGGTGTCGAGTACAAGCCCTTAGTACCACAACAGCTACAAGTGTGCTCAGAAGCACCATCAGCAAGTAAATCACTAACTTGTTACAACACAACTCTAAACAGTACAGCACCTTCTGTTAAACATCACCACCACCTGTTAACTACAGAAATCTTACTTCCCAGAGAAGCAGGTTTTTAGACCTGCATAGAATGCAGAAGTCAGTGCTTTGGTTTTTGAAAATCAGTTTTAAGAGACAGCTAAAGGCAGACACAGTAGCTTCCCAGGGCATTAAAGAAGCATAAATCCATACAGGCACACCACCCATCCAGCCCCTCAGTGACTGCAAGTTATTGTAACCAGAACATTGATGTCATTTTTGTGGGAGAACAGAGATGGAAAGTTCCACTAACAACATGAGTGGGGGACTCTTTTAGATAAGAGTATGAGCCCAATTTTCCTCTTCTAAACTAGAGTTCTGATCCTTGTGACAGCAATCTGATGACTTCACCAACAGAAAATAGTTTGGGATGTTTCACCTCCACTACAGACCCATTTGCTAAAAGGAATACTTGTCTTTGCATGCATTGGATCACCTCATCTCCACCACAAATGCTTTTATATATACTATTTGAAAATGGGAGGCTAGAGATTAAAGCTGTCCCCTCCAGGACAGCATAGATACATCCTTAATTAAGATCACAATCTGCTTGTCCTTGTTTTGAGAGGTTTTCAAAGTTTTTGATTGTCCATACTCTCAAACATTACAGAAGATCTGTAACACACTTAGTTTAACTGCTAACACGGCTAGAAGCTCTAACATACAGGGAAATCAGTGCTGCAAACATTTACTCTGGCAAAAAAGACCCCACCCCAACCTCTCTCCCCCAGCTCAGCCTAGTGACTGATGCCTGTGAGGCCCTGCAGCATATTGATGGGCAATGGGAAGACGATAGTGGAGTTCTTCTCTGCAGCAATGGTGGTCAAGGTCTGCAAGTAACGAAGCTGAAGAGCAGCAGGGGACTCTGTAATAACCATGGATGCCTCTTTCAGGGCCCTGGAAGCATTCATTTCACCCTCAGCTGCAATTACCTGGGGAAGCAAGATGAAGAAAATTGAATTCATTCTGGCACAGTAATAAGCTAGGAGCTGTGGGATGACTTCAGCCTTAAGTCATAAACCAGACACTGCTCAGCCTTTTGATCAAGTGACTTCTCCATACTGCATTCTTCACTAGTTCTGCCTTTTCTTCTGCCTCAGACAGAAGCTGCTTCTGTCTGCTCTCAAGGCCATGGTGTCTGTTCTCCCCTTCAGCATCAAGATGCCAGATCACAAAAGCTGGCACCATGTCCTGGAAATGCAGCAGAAGCATTTATTGTTTTTCTGTGCTTCTTTCAGCAGTGCCTCTCCAAACCAGAAGGCGCTCACCATATCCATCTGAAAATACTTTTTGCTTAAAAGCTGTCATGTTTTGTCCCTATGTGAACTTCCCAGGTGAATGCTAAGTTTCTTACTGGTCCACAGTGATAAAACCAAGCATCACAGCTGGTATCTTTCACAGCTGGCTTGTTTCTCAGATGAATTAACAAGCAAAACAAAGGACTTGCCTAAAATCAAGACCAGTCAAGAGAAATCTGGAAGTTTGGCTTCTAATTCACTGCAGGCTCCAGCTAATACCATGCATGAACCATGAGGAAATAGAGCAAGCAACACAGCACAAACCTGCAAAACCTCTGCCCTCCTATCTGCTACAACACAACCTGAGAATCTTCATCCTCTACCTCACCACATAATTGATGAAGAAAAAATGTGAATAAATCCAAACCCCACCTGTGGATGTTCTTACCTTAGCTCTCGCCTCCCGGGCAGCTTCTGCCTCTGCAGCCATTGCTCTCTGCAGCTGGACAGGTAATTTCACATCCTTGATCTCCACACGTTCCACCTTAATGCCCCAATGATCTGTTGCCTCATCAAGTGTGGCCTACAGAAGGCAGGACAATGAAGTTAAGACATCCACCTGGCTGCAAACAAACATCCATGTTTGGAGAACGACCAATACACCAAATCAGTAATCTTAGTAAGTGTTTGATAATTATACAACAGTTATGGGTTTATAATTAACAGCGTCCCCCAAGGCTTAATACATTGAAGGAATTCTGTGGCATGATTTCCTTCAACAGCAGAATATTGACATAATGATCCAGGGAAGCCCTCCTCTCCCAAATCCCTCATTCCCACTGGTCCATTATTTTTATTACACTGAATGCCATCCCAGGAGCTCTTGATAGAGTTTTGCCTAAAGCTCCAAATCACAATTTGGCTTATCACTGAGAAGGTAAAATTAATCCTGAACTGCAAATTAGTCACAGGATTGCTGCTTAATGGATCGTTTGATGGATTGTTTAGGTAAAGCTGCTCATACCTGCATGCTGTGTGCAATTTCTTCACGATCAGAGAGAATCTGAGAAAGGTTTTTGGTCCCCAGGACATTCCTCAAAGTGGTCTGTGCGAGAAGCCGGGTGGCTGAGTCAGCATTTGTGATGTTTGCCACAGCAAGGGTGGCGTTCTGAACGCGGTAATAAACCACCCCGTCTACGTTAATTGTCACAGAGTCCTTGGTCAAGATCTACAAAGCAATGGGGAAAGCAAAGAATCATTAAGCACATATTTATTGCACATAGTGGTAATTGTATGTCTGTTTTACTCCAGCTCTTGGTTTTTCTAGGTGTGGCAGTTCAGGAAACAGGCTAACCAGACAACCTGTTTATAAAGCAGGGCAGGGAAGAGGCAGCCTAGGCAGCCTATTTCAGCTGCACTTGCCAAGGAACAGCTCCAGTGAGACCTTCCCA
Source organism: Ramphastos sulfuratus (assembly GCA_013399055.1). Lineage (NCBI taxonomy): Eukaryota > Metazoa > Chordata > Aves > Piciformes > Ramphastidae > Ramphastos > Ramphastos sulfuratus. Next base: position 107,452 of record WBNM01041452.1, read on the forward strand.
TACTGCAGCTGTGACTGGAACTGAAGGCAGTTTCTTTCAGATCACAGGAACTGCCAATGCTACAGGCACAGGTGTGGAAGTGACTTTAGAGAGCTGCAGAAACTTTGTAAAGAAGTATGTCAGTGTAGAGTGAAGCTTAGAGAAACAGACCTTTCCTTTTCTGGAGGGGACTGGAAGCTTTCACTGAGGTATGTCAAGCTACTTAGCAAATTCGTTTTGCCTGTCCCAACAGCATGATGTATTTTGGCTGCATGTCAGCCTTACTTCACCATTTAATTAGCAATATCTCTTATTATGTAGCAGTTCATTGTCCTTCTTGGAGGTACTTGATTGAAATGCCACCTAGGGCTACTAAATGAGTATGTGGTGATTTCTAGACAGGTTGCAGAGGAAATCCAATTTGTGAACATCCTCAGAGCAAGATTCAAGTGATTCATTGAATTTAACACTTGTATGCTAAGAAAAAGATGCACTTGGAAAGATACAGACCTATTCTTGAAGGTTTAGAAGAGACTACACTACACAGAAACATTAATTATAAAGTTAAAAAGAGATTGACATATGCCCCATGGCCACAAGAAGGGGTGTCCCAATTCCATGTTAGACAACCACTGTTGCATCATCCGATGAAAGAAATGGGAGTTACTTAACTTTCAAGACTTATCTGCTCTGTCCTTCCCCAAACTACCATTTCAGCAGGCTTTTCATAACAGCAGAAGGCTCACAAAGAATGAGAAGCACCCACAGAAATCATGTTGTACAACTGAAGATTTCTGCTTTTATCTGCTGAGGACAAACCAACCTCAATCCATAACTGTAATTTAATCAAGCCAAAAGAAAAGCTGTAGAACTGATGGCTTCACTCACTAATGGCCCATCAGCAGCTGCAAGAACATTTTGCCTGCCAGTGATTAGGTTTCTACCAATTACCCTTTTGAGTGTACCATGGCAGTTACCATTTGTCTAAATCTACAACTAATGATGAGCACTAAAGCGCCTAGCAGATATGACAGGAAACAGATGCACCAGGCAGGCTGCATCCAGCATCTTCATCTTGCACAAGACAGCAGATACACAAGGGATACCCTTATGATCACTGACATACAGTTGTTCACTGACTTATTCTTACAGGGGTAGCTGGTTTTTATTCTTTTGTTATCTACTGAGTTGCTATCACATAGTTCAGCTTAATGCTGTGAAGAGATTCAGCTAAAAAATTAGGGTGCCCGAGGAAGAACACACCAGAAATAGAAGTGCTGTTGTTCTTTAGGACCTGCACACTAAAAGGCCTCAGGGGTGGAACACCTTCATAATGTTCCTGTCCACTGCAGGACACAGGAGTAATGTAGACACAAAACCCACGTGGGGAGTGGACCACGACCCTGAGTTCCTATTAATAGCATTTGATATATGTAAGAATCTAATCCCATTATTTTATATAGAATTTATCTATCTAGATAAATTGGTTAGGAAAGATCATTGCTGCTTCTGGAAATCTTCCAGATGTCCCAGAAACAATTAGAGAAGAAGAATTGCATGAAGCCCAGCAGTCTCCATTCCAACCCCCTCCCATTCTAGCTCTTAGGCAGTATTAAGTTATTTTATTTGGCCCTTAGAGAACAGCATCATTTGTTTTCTGTCAGAAATCTTCTCTTGTTGAATGCTGTTACCAAAGGCTGGCTGTGTTCTTCACAATACATTGCACCTGCACAAGAAATCCATATTTAAACTCCATGCTACCCAATATTTTCTTTCACCCCTCTCAGTAAAGTACAAAAATGTTCTGCCAACACTTCAGCAGGTCAAGGCAAATACAAACTCACTTCTTGGGGAGGAATATCAAAGGAGATTGTCCTCATATCAACTTTGATGAAACTGTCTGTGCAGGGCAGGACAAAAAACAAACCTGTGAAAAACAAACCAAACCAAAACCATTAAAGAAAACCCAACACCTCCAGGATGTGAAAATGGCTCATTACAAGAGACTAAACTTGCTAGTGAAATGAGTTCAAATCCAACCACCATAGCTGTGCACCCCTATTTGTAACAAGCCCAACAGCATGGTTGTGACTTCCAAGGCAAAAAAAAAAAAAGATTGTTGAAAATGTACTCTGAGAAACTTCAATTAATTCAGGTCTATCTTGTTTAGAGATCTTTAATATCTGGGGGAAAAAAAAAAACCACCACCCAGAACCGTTAACAGCTATTTCTGGAGATCTGTACCTGACAGTTACTTCTGGGACCTAATTCTGGCCAGCAGAAATTACCAACCTCCTTCTGTTCTGGTGGATTACTGTAACTCATCAACTGTACAGCAATGTGGAAGTATTGCAAAACCTGGATGAAAATGAAGGAGGAAGCTATTTCCCCTTCGTGTCACTCTGAGCAGCAGGAGCAACAGCTGAAAATAGCATTCATTTGGATCTCATCAAAATTTCTAATATGCACAGGAAACTTTTCTAAACTATCCAATACTTTAATTGCTTCTATTTCTTCTGAAGAACACCAAGACTTTCAGACCATCTGGGTGTTAAGTGACACGTTGAACTTCTTTAAAATTACACTTTTCATCCCATTGCTCCTCCCTCCACATTCTGTGCTGCTGGCGCTCTCTGAAGCCCATGCATTAACTAAGGGCACGTGGGTAAAGCTCACAGATAGTCTCTTTTCCAATCTAGGCAATTCTGTGATATGTTTAAATGGAGAAGATAGTAAGGACCTTGAACATCATCAAGTCCAATCATTTGCCTAACACTGACAAGTCCTTGACTAAACTCTATCCTTAAGGATTATGGCGACAGGATTCTAAAATGCCTCCAGGGGTGGGGACTTCACCAGCTCCCTGGGCAGCCTGTCCCAATGCCCGAGAACCCTTTCAGTAAGAGAACTATTCTTATCCAATCTAACATTCCCTTAGCACAACTTGAGGCTATTTCCTCTTGTCCCATCAGTTGTTACTTGGTTGAACAGAGCAACCCCCACCTCTCTACAGCTTCCTCTCAGGTAGTTGTATAGAAAGCCTTCCTCTTACTGGAAGTCAGAAAATTCCTGAGCAATCCATATGCCAGTCTGATGCAATGCCATTATTCTGCTGATGGCTTCATCACAACAGCTATTAGGAATGCTCTCCAGGACATACCTGGTCCCTTTGCTCCTCCTTTTAAGATGCGTCCCAGTCTGAAGATGATGGCTCGCTCGTATTCCTTTATGATCTGCAACAAACAGCTGATGTCAGGCAAGGGTTTCCAGAAGCCATGTGATGGATTCCAAACCATGCATACACAAGTCTATTTGAGACTTCAGACTGTCTTATTAACATACATGACAGTTCACTTCTCTACTGGCTGCTTTTGAGAATTTTTGCCTAAATTTTATGGTCAGAAAGCAAACAGCAAGAGGAACAAGCAGGACAATATTGCACAAGAATTATTCTCCAGTCTGTGGCACCATCTATCCACAGCAGCAGCAACTGCACACACTCTGGGTAGGACCAAGGCTAGAAGCAGCCATTGGGAATTACCCCAGCAACAACAAAACAAAGTGCAGTAGATGAGACCCAGTAGGGATTTTTCCAGCTCTAATTCTGATGGGGTCTGTTAGCCAAAACAAAGCAGGAGTTGTTTCCTCTGGTCTGGAAACTGAAAATACCAATCTCTAAGTGATAACAGATGACACAGTCTCTAGAAATGTATCACATACAGCAACCCAGATGTATGCACTTAGATATTTATATATACAGACTTCATATTTACACACATACATATATAGGGAGAGATCTCCTTACAAGGAACATAAAAATTGAAACCTCAGTCCTCCAAGTGCAATTAGCATTCTGGCAATTATTCTGATCTTCCAAACTAGCTTAAATACTAATGACACTGGGTGGATGTAGTGAAGATGTCAATATGAATATAATTTTGACCAAATCCTGTGACTGCACTTTTTTTTTTTTTTAATGGTTTGAAGGTTATGAAATGTTGGGATCTGTTATATACTGTCTGCTAGAGTTCAAGAAAGAAGAGTTACATTAGTCTGTGCTTAAACCAAATAAATACAGCTCAATAACCACTAGGAAGCATCTTCAGTGCTTAAAGTTTTAAGCTGAATTAGCAGTGAATGATTTTTACCTTTATGCACATCCAAATTGATACAGGAAATGTAATAATAGTGAAAAACAGAGAAGTGATCACCAGGATCCATCCACAGAAACCAAGGCCAGTATCAACATCATCTGCAAGGAAAGAGCAGACACCTTCAGATTTTCAAAGCCACAAGTGCCTGTTAAAGCAAGTGCCTACTATGGAGGTTGGCTGTTCCTTGAAATAAGCCACTGTTACCTACTATGGAGGTTGATTATTCCTTGAAAGAAGTCACTGTTAACACCACCAAACCTCATTAGATGTAGAACAGGAGTCAAATTCTGCTTTCATTTTCACTGGTCTCCAGAAGATGGCCCAGCTGAGGGCAGGATGCAGTTCGAGTACCATTCATGCAGACTTAAGTATGCTAACATTTAAGTACAGACTCTCAGGCACCTCTCTCTTCCCCATTTTTCTCTAGCAGAACGATCAATTAGCAGCAGCAGCAGAAATCCTGTTCTTTTATTGTCTGAGGAAGTCAGAGCAACATGTGCTTAAGGAGTGAAATGTAAATACCCCACAGCTTATGAACTCTAGTGGCAGGACATCCATCATTTCGGTTATGTTCCAGCTGCTCTATGTGCACATCTAAGAAAAGCACAATTCTCAGAACAGATGCATCTAGGAACTAGGTTAAGATGCAGTGGAAGATTTGGCTGGACATGAAATAAAGTCTCCATAAAGCACAGAATCAGCAGTTAACAAGAGGTAGTGGTTGCAAGTACTACACAGCTGAAAACAGCCATGCACCACGACGAGCTGTGGAGATGCTGGGAAGCATTCAGAAAGCTACAGGAGTTTTCTGATCCTGTCAGCTAAGCCTCCTTAACAGGCTGCCAGGAGTCCACTGCCAAGTGGGGACATCCCAGGGTGAAACCCAGCACTCACAACCACCATGTTCCTGCTGTGGAGATACTCAAACTCATCTTTCTCGTTCCATCCTGTAAAAAGCCAAAAGCCAATGCCGAAAGTACCCACAAGGCTCAGAAAAACACAGTTCTCACAGGTGAAAGGATGTTGCTTTGGGGCCACATCCTGTTTTGCATTCCCATTTTGCTAACTGTAAAAACTCCCTTACAGTGCTGCAAATACACAAACCTTATCCTAACTTGGTCAATGCCCCAGATCCTCGAAGGATTTGAGTCTTGTTATCTAATGGACTGCACTCAGCAGCCTGTCTAGAAAGAAACTGCATTAGATAACAGAAGCTTTAGTTTAGCTCTACTTGGAATTATGCAATAAATTGTTTCCTGTACACAACTACAATACAATTTGTATCACTGGCCAGCTACAAGAAATAAGCCTTCAAGTTTTGACCACAACAGTTATTCTAAGTAGAACCCATTTTATTATAAAGCAAAATCTTGACTTTGTAAATGATTCATTGATTTTAACAACTCCAGACACATGAGTAAGGATTTTATTGCACCCACAACTGAAATCAGTATTAGCAGGGTTAGAAATGCGTAGAGGGAAGTGAGACAGATCAGTCATTAGGTATCACTAACCTTGGACACTAGGAAGAGCAACACAGTATAAACTTTGCATTTTTAGACCCACACTATATGACTAAAGTCACAGAAGTCAGCAAAATCACTGGGAACCAATACTTACATTTCACAGGCTGTGGATCTCAGCACTACTCCTGTCAGGTGAGATGGAATATGGAGGTGGTGAAGACTAATTTGGTTTTGTCTCACACTGTATCTTGAGCTTTATGAAGTTACTCAAAGCTTCTGAAGCCACTGCCCACCTTGTCTGTAATTTGTACCCCTGTCACATGCCAGTGCAATAACCCTTGAGGACAAGCTGTTTCATGTGTCACTTTAAAGTTAATCTATGGAAAGTTCCTAAAGATATCCCCACTCCCAGGTTTATTACTAGAGGGGAAACTGCAGATTAGAGCAGTAATTTCCAGGCTGCAAGCAAAAGTCAAGGAAATGTACAACCTGCACATGTCACTATTAAGCAACATCTGTACACTCATTAGTGACAGGAACATTTAGCAACATGGTATTAGCCTAAAACCATAAGAAGTATTCACAGTCCACACTGACAGGGATAACAAAGGCTCCCTCTCTTTTACTTGGTAACCTAAAGGAGCTGAGGGTCCTGGTTCAGCCTTACTGAACAGCTTAGCATCAAGTCTTTGCTACCACCCAGCTATCTGCTCTTACCAGAACTACTTCATTTAGCAACACCAACTGTGCCATCACGTGGTGTGTTTCACCATGGGAAAAGCCAGAGAGATGCTGCCTTGTGAAAAGCTGTATGAAAGCAGAGAAACATCCTTGGCATTTGTGGAAAGAACTTTCTTACTGCAAGTTCTGCACAGCTTATTTCTGTGACTTGGATAACTTCATTAACAGGCCATTCTTGCCAGATTTCCCAGCCAGGCTCATTGATACTGGATTCTAAACAGCAGCCAGTTGCACAGCACTGTAATCAAACTGACAGGGGGGTGCAGGTGGAACAAGCAGGTTCCGACGCAGCTCTTGCAGATGAGGCACAACTCTGCCCACCCAACGGGCTGAAAAAAAAAGATTTTACACCACACTAAGTGCTGGCTACAGCAGACCACCTCCCAACCCTCCTTCACCCATCACATCTGTGCACCTTTTAACACAGATAAAACTTATCTTTGGGCGGGCAGTGTCAAGGAACAGCTCTGAAAGATATTCTTTTCACTAACTCCCCACAAAACAACTACAGAATGACCTAAACCAGACTTCCACTGTATTTTGTGATCCAGAGACAAAGTGAGAAGTTTGTTTTTTCTCAGCTGCATCTGCAGCATTCAAGGTTAGCTAAAGAGAGTAGAGTAAGAAATAAGGAAAAATGGTTTTGTAGTGAAGAGTTCTGCCTGGGAACTCTAAATAACCAGAGTTTGCTTCTCCCTAAGCCAGATTCTCCATGTGACGTGTCTGTTATATGATCAAACTCAAAAAGGAGAAAAGCAATTTACTGCTCCCAAACAAAACCAAAATCTTGCTCATCCCACAGATGGTTGATTATTAACTGCTGGGGATCCATATTTAAATATTAATACACTGTAATGTACACAGCTGCTGGAAAAGCAACGAGAAAAACAATGTAATGGCTTCAAACAGAGAGATGCCACCAACAACTCTGAGGATGTTAAAAACACACAGAGAATGTTGCATTTTCTCCACTGCTATTGCTGTTGAGGGCTGTTCATTCTCTTATAGGCACTGTGAGCTGCACAGACAAAGCCTAGAAGACAGAGTCATGAAAGAAAGACAATCTAATAGTAACAGCTATAATAAAATAATCAAACTGTAGGACAGTTATTAATCATAGCATGAGTTTATATTAAGAAATAATTATGATTAAGACATAACCTCCATTTCAGCTACTCTGTTGGCCATGAAAAAGATGCCCCACATGCCAGAACAAGCCCAAAACTGGCATCTCTACCTGTTCTATTGGAATTTTCTCTGAAGGGAAAGAAGAGCTAAGCCCACACCTTGAATTCTAACAGGCTGCTGGTGTGCAAATCAAGGCAATCTATGAAAATGCAAAAATTCTGGAGCAATTGTGCAAAATGAAGGCTTCTTCACTGCAACACAGTTGCTTCATTAGCACTCCTGCTTAAATTCTTGTGTGACCTTTGGTATTTTAGATGTATGTATCAATTTAAACAGAAAGACATTTCCTTGTTTGTTTCCTTCCCTTGGTGAAAGACATCTATTGTTTCATTACATGATGGACCTCCACCCATCTTGTTCCCTCAGCAGCTCACACATCTTTTATGGCACTGACTGCCACAGGGACACAGTGACGTCAGATGCTTTATAACTGGATCGTTTCACACTCTAAGAGGATGCCTTCATGTCTGAAGATGCAGTGTTCACATAATTTTCTAACAACTAGAGTAAGAAAAAAAAAAATGAAGGGAGAAAACACATCCTGGGACTCAAAGCCAAACTATGTAAAAAATATGGGCACTGCAGACTGACCCAATGCCACCATTAACATCTGAACACCATGTTCCAGAAATAGTTCATTATTTTACATTGGCAAACTTTTTTTTTCCCTTAAGAGGTTTTAAAGCTTCGAGTTTATTTCAAACAGAGTTTAGGGAACTGCAAAATATGCTAGCATTAAACACAGCAATACCAGGTGTTGGCTAGGACTTGGATTAAAGGCAAAAAAAGCTAGTTGTAATTTCAAGCAGCTTTTAACTATCACCTTCTCATTCAGAAACAGGGATGAGTTTAGCAGGTTTGGGGTAGACAGATATATACAACTAGCTGCTGGAATAATATGTTAAAGGTGGAACAAAATCAATTTTCTTTCTACAACAAGTGATTCTAAATTTGCAAGGAAATTACCTATTTCAGCCTGAAAATGGACATCTGAAGTAGCTAAACCAACACAGGAATATGAGCTATAAATATAGAAAACCTGAAAATAAATCACTCAAAAATAAGTAATATTAATATTCTAGTATTTTGTTAAAACACAAGTGACAATAACCTCTTCTAGCGACTTCAGCTATCACAAACAGCTAAGGTTTTAAAGCAACTGTTAGCATAGAAGAGTTGCAAGGCTTAATTCTAAGTCTGTCATGAGGTAGTGCTCCATGCTGCAGATGCAGGCTTGTAAGGCACCAACAGCAAAAAGTCCATTTTTTAAACTTGCAGTAACTCTAAATAATCCACTTTGTTCCCCCTCCACTGATTTTCCTAAAGAACCGAGCTCTTTAGAATTTCTCTTATATCTCTCAATATCTCTTCTTGAGATATTCTTGCTCTTCTATTATCAAACTCCAATAGATTACATACCTCTTTAAGAAATAAACATGGAGAAAGAGTATTAAAAAAATAATTCTAATTGAATCTCTTCAAATCCCTTTCAAGCTGACTGGAACTGTTACTTCAGCAAGAAATTATGATTTAAATCATCAAACCCTATTAACAATTCATAAACACTTAGCGCTGGAGGGGAAGCTCTCGTTACTGCTCGGGGTGTGGCATGCACTTCACTTGTGATTTTCTTCTGCAAAGCTTACACAACCTGAACAAGGACATCACTGTCAAAGTGCAAAACCGTGCCAGACTCCTTGGTACCATGAGAGAAGGGGACATGTCCCCCTAGCTGTGCCAACAACCTAGCAGATCTGAACCAAAACGCATGTGGGAGATCAACTGGACTGAGCACAAGGCAAGCAATACCAGAGAGAGATCTCCACTTCCACACTAATTGGTGAAATTCAGGAATAGTCTGAAAATGACTGAAGGGTATTACTCAATCACAGTTATCCAACTGCTTGTTAATTAGCAAACAATCAAGGATAATAAGGAATTCTATTTTCCTTATTTCCTGAGAGAGAACTCAGCATCTTTTCAGATGCTTCTGAAAGCGTTTCACACGGGAAATGGCCAAATTTAGATCTATGATTAATGGCCAAATTATTAGATCTAATAACCAAAATAACGTCTGATGCCATTTACTTTGTAAATACTTCATTATGAAAAAAAGGGCCAGCTTTAGCCTTCAAACCAACACATCACCAAGTGAGTACAGAAGAAACAACCTCAGAGGCACGTAGGGTGAAAGGCTCACTATGTCCTGGAGAAGATGAATGTGAGAACTGTTGGGTATTAATAACCATCACAGAATGAAATGGAGATCCTCTCCGAGGATACAAGCACTAGCGTGTGCCACGAGGCCCAAACAGATCTACAGTTATTTATACTCCCACATTTCCTTCTCCAGTTGCAAATGATGAAAACCTAAAATAAATCATGGCTTTTCTGCAGCCTGTTTCCCAGCAACACAGTTCAGAGCAAAGCACTCCAGCTCCCTGGGACAGAAACTAACTGCTTCAGAGCATCACCTCCGAAACTTGCTGACCGGTGACACACCTCCCAACAAAAAGGCCAAGAAGATACCAAGCAGTAAAAACTAACTACAGCTTCCTCGTCCCATTTGAAGAAATACCGCTGATTTTTGTCACTTCCTCCAGTTGCACCCATCTAAGCTGAAAAAAGCACCACTTGGGTAAACAACCAGTCCCCAATTTCGCTTTGTTTGCATACTGATGTAGTGCCTCAGGGACTACTGCTGTTGACTGCTCGTAACTACTAGTGTAGCTTTCCCCGAAGCGACCGACCCGAGTTACCGCACAGGGAAACAAAGCAGACATAAAAACCCCGAGTTACGCAAGCGGGGCCAGCTCCCAGCGCCGCTCTCTCCTTGCCCCAGCTACGAAGCGGGAACGGTGGCTGCAAGGCTATATCGGCCCCGCGCCGCCTCCCGCCGCCCTTAGCCGGGGACGCCGCCGAGGGGCTGCTGGGGACGCTCCGCGGCAGAAGGGTGGGCGGCAGCCTCGGCAAGACTCGCGGAGCTACTAGGGGCTCAGGAAAGTGGGAGGCGGCAAGGCTGAACCGTTCCTCGCTCTTTCCGAGGGACTGACTTTGGCGAAGGATCCGCAAACTTTCCTCAGCGACTAAATGCAAAAATGATCAAAACCGAAAGAGAAGATCGGAGAGCGGCAGGGAAACGCCCCGTGCTCGGAGCCGCCGGGGAGCGACCGCCTAAGGGGCCACATCCCCGCTGGCATTAAGGAGAGCCGCCTCCGATTCCCCAATCTCCCGTGCCGCGGATTACCTTGCGCCCGCCGGCCCTTCGCCATCGTCCCCGCTTCGTGATCCGCCATGGCGGCTCCTGTTGCGCCCTCGGCGTTGCCTCAAACTGCGCCCACTGCCCTCAGCCCCGCGCGCCAGTCCCGCGCCACGAAGCCCCGCCCCGCCCCGCACGGCCCCGCCCTGCGCGGCCCAGCCCCGCGAGGCCCAGCCCCACGCGCCCAGAGTAGGACCGCGGCCGTCGCGTGCTCTCCACCGCCCCCCCGCTCTCGTCCATTCACAGATTGGTTTAGGCTGGAACGGGCCTGACAGATCTGGTTCCAGCCGCCTGCTATGGGCGGGAGCACCTTGCAACAGCCCAGGTGCCTCAAGGCCTCATCCGGCCTGGCCTTGAACACCTCCAGGGAGGGGGCATCCACAACCTCCCTGGGCAACCTGTGCCAGCATCTCACCACTCTCACTGGAAAGAATTTCTTCCTGATCTTCAATCTAAGTCCGGCTACCTCAATCTTAAAGCTGTTCCCTCTCATCCCACCAGTACAAGCCCTTGTAAAAAGTTCCTTTAGAGAACAGAGCAGAGGGGCAGAACCACCTCCCACATCCTGCTGGTCACACTTCTTTGGGTGCACACGGCTGCCTTCTGGTAGCACATGGTGAGTTTTTCATCCTTCTCCTCAAGATTGTTCTCAAGCGACTCGTTGCACAACCTGTATTGGTGCTTGGGGTTGCCGTGCCCCAGGTGCAGGACCTGGCACTTGGCCTTGTTGAACTTCATGAGACTGCGTGGCTGCACCTCTTAGGCCTGTGTGAGCCCCTCTGGAAGGCCTCCATTCCCTCCAGCATGTCAGCCAGACCACACAGCTTGGATGTCAATCCACAGACTTGCTGAGGGGGCCTCAATCTCACTGTCCATATCGCTGACAAAGATGCTAAGCAGCACTAGTCAGCAAAGTTGTGATCTCTGCTACTTTTCTACAAGGTTCATCCCACAGAAACAAGGTAGAAGCATATGATTACATGTGCAGCCATTGGATGCCAAGTATCCTAAAGATTGCCATGTCTGAATGAAGTCCCAGGGTTGAATTCTATGTAAGTCTGGATTAGGAGGACTAGAGATAATTAATGGCTATTCTTTTACTAGTGCACAAGGTATTGGTAAATAGCAGGTGAAGAGGCACATACAAACATATTGACTGTGTGGCATTGCTGTGCTGATAGTGTGCAATTGCTGTCTGATTTGTAAAACATACTGTAGCACATGAATGAAAAATTATATCCAACTGGTAGAATGCACAGGGATTTAGTTTCTGTGCTGGTATTATTCTGTGGTTAGACTCTTCCTCAGAGACAGTCTGAATTTTGCTTTTTGTTACGTACCAAGAGGAGCAAACTTGTTGAGGAAGCAGCATGGTTGACTGAGAAGTATGTATGTGTGAGAGGAGTGCTGAAATGTTGAGATGTAGACGTGTTTCTTGAAGTCTCCAATCAATATGAGGAGCATCAGTTGCTATTAATACATGTACAGTTCTGGAGCCCCCAGCATAGGAAGGACATTGAACTGTTGGAGTGGATCCAGAGGAGGCCACAAAGATGATCAGAGGGCNGCTGAGACCTGATATTAGTAACTCCTCAATATCTTTGTTTTGTTCTGTTGTCTGTAATTTTTTGTGAATTTGCCTGTACTCTTGCAGAGTGAATCTAAACATCTTTGTAGGCCACATCTTTGTTGATTGCTTAGGTACAGTGGTTCCACCAGCAGCAGTTCTGTTACCCTGCTAAAATGTCTTAAGCATGAGCAGTGCAACTGATAATGGGAATGCAGTGATTTGGCTTCTCTGAAATTCATGATGTCTCTTTCCATTTCCCTACCAGGAAAAACATCCATAAGAAGGACAGAAGAAAGCACAGAAGTGTCAAAAACTGCTGTGTAAATTTCACGGGAGGAGCTACTCTGAAACATGTAAGTGGAAGGAAGAACCTTGGAGCTCTCCAAATGAGAATTGATGAGGAAATGTTGTTACACAGGCTCAAACTTTCCTCCCAGTACAGCTCTCCAATACCATGAGGCAGCTTACAGTGTGAGATGTTATTTAACTGTGAGTAGTAAATATCATGATGTAATTAAATTAGAATTAATGGGATTCCAGACCTTAGGATCTTCTGGCAGCTACACTGCTTAGAGTGCTTGGAGGAAGGAAGGATGTGCTTGAAATGGGAGCAACAGGTTCTGTGAAAACAAGAGTAAGTAAGCTACAGCAGACCCTTGCCTCCCATAGCGAATTTGGCACTAGAAAAAGCTAAGCTGGTGCCAATAATAAGATGAGTGCTTTAAAAATTAAAAAAAGCTACTGCATTGCTTTACCTTATTTCAGCAGAGGAAGCAGCAGCTGTTCATTTAAGTAAAAATTAGGCAATGAAGACCTTTATCATCCAAAGCTGCAGTATCTCAGCAACACATAGTGTACTTCTGTACAAATGTACGTTGTCATTTTACTGAAAAAGGAGGCGGCTTTCTATCTAATTTTACCTCGTTCCATTTATTTTTCCGGGTTTGAATATTCGCCAGTGGAGTTGGAAAAGCCCCAGGGCAGGGTGGGCAGTGAGCTCCTTCTGCGGATTCTTGCTGCCATCTACTGTTCCCCGTTAGCTGCTTCGCATAGGTCGTTTCGAGGACGGTAACCTGCCCTTCTCCTTTCAGCTAAGTGAACTGAGAGATGTCGTCAAGTCTTTGAGTGAAATTTTACTTTTCCCTTAAATATTAAGAAAGGCGTCGGAATTAGTGAGAGGTCGTTGTTATGACACCGAAGTTACCACCCAGTGTGCCCTGCCTCTGTGAGTCTGAGTTGAAGAGTTAAATTAGATGCATTCTGCAGTCTCTCAAGGCCCGTGAAATACTAACAGAGTAGGAAATGAGAAAGAATTAATATGTAACTTTTATTGAATATCTGAGTGCCCTCTCATTCTAATTTTAGTTTATTTAAAAGGAATGAAAATTTAATTTTTGTCTGGGTGGATCATAACAGTGAACTTTAACATTGATCTATTCTAGGCCTTAGGAAGAGGAAAAAACTCATTGGATTTTGCCTTTATCACTTACATAAGTCAGTTTGATTTGAAAGTTTTAGCCCTGGTCGACAAAAACTCTTCAGTATCACTCTGTAGTAAATCCTGAGTTTATTTAATGTTTCTTTGAATTCGAATGTGTCTGGTAGGCAGTTTTAGAGATTTGTGTGAAGTGTATCAGCCTTGCAAACTGTTGTGTTTCTTTTGTGGGCAGTAGCTGCAGCTTTCTGTTACCTCTCAAAAGGTTTACCAGTTTACTATCAGTGTATTTATTCACCGTGTGCTCTTTACCAACCTGTGATACTTTAACCTGAAGTAGAAGCTGTGAGTAGTATCCAGCGCTGCCATTAGATGTCAGCATGATGTTAACCACAACCACTAGCAAGGACAGTCTTGGTTGAGGCATACGGATTTGTGTCACCTCAGTCTTTATTTTAAAGCCTTTTCTCATACTTAATTACTTTGTAGTCCATAATGATTAGAGGATAGTATCAAAGGTTATTCCTGAAACCATATTTGATTCTTACCTTACTGGACATGGAAAGTTTGGCTTCTGAGTCCTGTTTGGAGCTATTGTACCATCCTGAATTTGATGTGGACCTTCAGCTGCACACAGGCGCTTCTAAGCTCAGTGTTACGTGCTGCCAGCATCCCACAGGAGTTCTGTGTTACAGTTTGGTCATGAGATGTGATATTGTGCTTTATTTTATCATGCTTGTAATAATTTAGGATAAACTTTAAGACTTAGACTCTTACAGCCTAGAGAAAAGATGACTCCAGGGGGACACTAGAGCTGCCTTCCAATGCCTGAAGGGATCCTACAAGAAATCTGGAAAGGGACTTTTCACACCCTGAAATCCTAAAAAGTCCCTCCCCAGCTTTTTTGTAGCCCCCTTCAGATACTGGGAGCCCACAATAAGGTCACCTGGGAGCCTTCTCTTCTCCAGACTAAACAGCCCCAACTCTTTCAGTCTGTCCTCATAGCAGAGGTGCTCCAGCCCTCTGAGCATCCTCGTGGCCCTTCTCTGGACACACTCCAGCATCTCCACATCCCTCCTGTAATAGGGGCTCCAGAACTGGATGCAGTACTCCAGGTGGGGTCTCACCAGAGCAGAGCAGAGAGGGAGAATCACCTCCCTCACCCTGCTGGCCACACTTCTCCTGATGCAGCCCAGGCTCTGGTTGCTCTCTGGGCTGCAAGTGGACACTGCTGGCTCATGCTGAGCTTCTCATCCACCAGCACCCCCAAGTCCCTCTCCTCAGGGCTGCTGTCCAACCAGTCACTGCCCAGCCTGTATTCGTGCTTGGGATTGCCTTGACCCAAATGCAGGACCTTGCCCTTGGTCCTGTTGAACGTCATGAGGTTAGCTTGTGCCCACCTCTCCAGCCTGTCCAGGTCCCTCTGGATGGCATCCCTGCCCTCCACTGTGGCTGCTGCACCACACAGCTTGGTGTGGTCAGCAAACTTGCTGAGGCTGCACTCAGTGCCTCTGTCCATGGGACCGACAAAGGTGTTGAACAAGAGTGGTCCCAAGACTGACCCCTGAGGGACTCTGCTTGTCACTGGTCTCCACTTGGACATGGAGCCATTGACAGCCACTTTTTGGGTGCAGCCATCAAGCCAGTTCTATATCCATCCAGTGGTCCACCCATCACACCCATGTCTCACCAGCTTGCAGACCAGGATGTGGTGCGGGACAGTGCCGAAGGCTTTGCTCAGCCCCAGGTAAATGCCATCAGATGCTTGCCCCTCAGCTATTCATGTTGTGCCATCAGATGCTTGCTCCTCAGCTATTCATGTTGTGACCTGTTCATAGAAGGCCACCAGGTTTGTCAGGCAGGATTTGCCCTTGGTGAAGCCATGCTGATTGTACCCAATCACCTCTTCACTTTCTCCTGTCTCAGTAGTGCCTCCAGGAGGATCTGCTCCATGATCTTACCAGGCACATAGGTGAGACTGACTGGCCTGGAGTCCCTGTTTGCAGTAGGTCTGCCTATATATATTTTAATTTTACTCTGAAAAACAGGGCTTTGAATCAGTTTCTCTTAAAACATCTCCAAGTAATCAAAACCAGAATGCTACTTCAGCAACCATTTCCCACGTTAGGGAAGTCTGCATTTGATTGAGTTGCCTATTTTTGTATCATGGGATTATTTGCTTTCAGTGGAAAAAAGAATATGTATATGTTGGAATTGGTAATCCCCTAAATAGGAATGTTTTAAAATGAAGTTTCTTTGCATTCTTCACAGAATGATTTCTCCCACATTAAGATGCATTGTTTAAAATATCTTTGAGTCTAGAAGGTTTATTATTTTTAAGTTGTTTACACTTAGGGAATACATATGAAAGACCAGTCAGAGCAAAGCCTGTCCTGAGGGAAGCCCAAGTCCTTGTGTTTGCTGTATAAGGAGCAGGGGTCTACAAGCAGGCTGTCTCTCCAGTGGGTTGCTGCTGCTGGGGACATCTGAGCTTTGAATCAAATAAGTATGTAAGATAATGTATACATACTGGTGGTTTGGTTTTTTTCCTGACCTAGCATGCTTCTGATATCAAAAATAGAAAGAAAATCTGGTCAAATTTTCAGCAAATTATTTGACTGCCAAACTCTGTACAAGCATCAGATGGATTTTTAAAATCTAGCAAATTCTACAGAACTACTCCTTTAAATTCTCCCATGCATGCTGTTAAGGGATATTAAGGTCCACAAACACAAATCACAGTCAGATTAAACTGTCTTTGCTGCTGATATTTGCCTACAGAGAATATATTGGAAATACATTTTTCTGAAGTATTTCTTATGATGCAGGGAGGGAGAGGAGTGGGTTCTCAGGACTTGTTAGCAATTTGACATCTCCTTTCATGGCCCTGGAGTCAGGTTAGGGCAATCTGGTGCTCCTTACACCACATTCTTCTCATCCTTTGGCTGGTTGTTGTGGGGAGAGGGATGTAGGAAGCAGCTTGCTTGCTGTTGTGTTGAACTTCCCCTTCAGAAGAAACTGCCAGGAAAAAAAAAAAAAAAAAGAAAAATAACAAATGGAGAAATGGTTGTAAGAGTTGCAAATTTCCCAATGCTCTCAGATAAGTTTCTCATGAACCCTTTTTGCTATTCCCTCTGCCATTTCATATGCTAGTCATGTGCACAAAGGTTTTACTTCTCATTTCTGGTCTTACCCAGAATCCATCTGGCCAGGCAGTGCTCTTTTTGATTTTTCAATATAATGATTTCCTTGCTTCTGTGGATTTGGCAAAAGAGAAAATCTGTGTTTAACAAAACAGAAAAAGCCTTGGGTAATGATTATTTAAAAAAAAAAAAACTTTGTTTAAAAAAAAAAAAAAAACTTTGGGAAAAATTTTTTAAAAAAAAAAAAAAAAAAAAAAAAAAAAAGGTAGACCTACTAGAACAAGTCAAAGTCATCAAGGTGCTTTAAAGCAGCCAGGGGATGGCACTTTACTCTTCCAGAAGAAATCTTCCTGTTCTGTGTCACTGAAATTACAAGATTGTCTTGCTCCTGAGTAGCCTGGAGGGTTTAGCACTTGTAATGACTGCATCCCAAGAACCTAGGAGCTGAATTGCATTCCAGGACAGTGGCATGCTTGAGAAAATTAGTTGCAGAATAAGAGATTACATTACTGAGGAAAAAAACCCCAACCCAACCCAAACATATATATTAAAATGCTGCACATTTCCCTTTGTTTGTGTATTTAATAGTTCTACAGGTCATTCTCCCCCTGTACTCTGCACTGGTTAGGCCACACCTTGAGTACTGTGTCCAGTTCTGGGCCCCTCAATTTAAGAAGGACATTGAGGTGCTTGAGCGTGTCCAGAGAAGGGCAACGAGGCTGGTGAGAGGCCTCGAGCACAAGCCCTATGAGGAGAGGCTGAGGGAGCTGGGATTGTTTAGCCTGGTGAAGAGGAGGCTCAGGGGAGACCTTCTTGCTGTCTACAACTACCTGAAGGGTGGTTGTGGCCAGCAGGAGGTTGCTTTCTTCTCTCAGGCAACCAGCACCAGAACAAGAGGACACAGTCTCAAGCTGTGCCAGGGGAAGTTTAGGCTTGAGGTGAGGAGAAAGTTCTTCACTGAGAGAGTCATTCCCCACTGGAATGGGCTGCCCAGGGAGGTGGTGGAGTCACCGTCCCTGGAGGTGTTCAAGGCATGTTTGGACGTGGCACTTGGTGCCATGGTCTAGTCTTGAGGTCTGTGGTGGTGGGTTGGACTTGATGATCTTTGAGGTCTCTTCCAACCTTGCTATACTGTGATACTGTGATACACTTTCAGACAGAGTAACTGTGTAAGATACTGAAAGCATCACAGGACAAACAGTGTAATCTAAATCTGATGACAAAAGTTACAAAGACTCTGAGGATGTTTTCCATGCAAATACGTTTCTGGCAGCAGTGATTTGACTACACTGAATTCATGAAAGAGCTAAAGGAAACTCTAAGGAAATGAAGACAAACATTTGTATTGCTTCGCTTGTTACTGACAACAAAATTGACTCTGAGCTGGGGGTCCCTGGCAGCAGAGTGTGGTGAGTGGCATTAGTCACATTAATAGCCTGCAAAACAGTGCCTGTGGTGGGGTTTATCTTCCATGCTGACACAAGCCCCACCACTGACATGCAGGGAAAGTGCCAGGTCAGCTGTGGAGCTTATTCAGTGTTATTATTATTTCTGAGCCTGTTGCCTGCTAGAAGGTGGTCTGTGAAATGCTTGTAAATCATCCATGGATCATGCAGGTGCCTGTGGATATGCAGAATGAGAGAACTGTGGTGAGCCAAAACATGGATTCCGTAATATTTGTGTGCTTTTCTAGAAGGAAACACCTGTGCCAACAGCAGGCAAAATGGAGTTTTGCAAAGATCAGGTAATCCTGGGGTTTAAAATGCAGACTGGGTTTATACCTTTGGTAAACACAGCATCATTCTTTGTTCATATATAAACCTCTGTCTTTAGGAATATATTCTAACTAGGTTTTTATACAGACTATGCTGGTGTCAGAATGTTAATGAAATGCCCCACACCTGTGTTCATCATTTGCATGGCTTTGTGTTTTCACAGTCAGGGTTCACATGAGGCTCAGATACCTGTGACAACCTTTGACAGGACATTTGAAGTGCAGTTGGAACTTGACTGACAGATTTTACTAGATTACCAAAAAATGTTATTGTCCCTGATGCTCCCTCGTCCCCTGCAGCTTTTCGTCTTCTCTTGCCCTTTTCTTTTCTCAGCCTGCTTCTATCAGTGAGGCTAATCTGTGCCTCAGAGCCAGCTTGCAATTAGAAATAGTCACACAGGTTTCCACAAACAAAAGCTTGTGTCTCACTAGGACAATGATGACATAGTTCAGATGCTGTCCTTTGACTTCAGGGAACATTAATTCTGCTGTGACAGGCTGTGTGTGGGCGAAGGAAGTCACTGCCCCTTTTCCCTTTCTTTGCCACTTTTCCACCTTGGAGATGCACTGTAATGATGAAGTTGAAAGCAAGATGCTCCACGTAACAGCAACACCTCTAGCTGAGCTTCCTTTATTTAACACAAGCACGAAAGACTTGCAAGAGCACTAAATAATGAAAGAGCTAATTGGTGTTTTTTATAATCCATCATTAAGTAAAGCTGAAAGTTTATGAACAGGTTTGATAGAGAAATGGAGAGCCCCACAATGTGTTTCTATGGAAACTACAGTTTAAGGTTTTATCTGATGAGATTCTAAGAGAGTGCAATCTGCCTCTTTTTTTTTTTTTTTTTTTTTTTTTTTTTTTTTTTTTTTTTTTTTTTTTCCTGATTTGGGTAGACAGAGGATAAATACAGCAAAGTCAGGATTGCAGAGAGATCTTTGGAAAGATAGTTAATGAAGTGCTTCAGGATGAAAAGTGCTGTAGAAATGTAAGGTGACATTTCTGTCTTAGTCACTGCCTTTAAAGATGAGCTTTTTAGGGCAGATTGCTGGTAAGAAGCTACAGCTCAGCAGTCAGTGTATGGATATGTGCTGCTGCTGAAATATTTCATTATTTGTCCTGAGTTTGAATGTGAGAGTGTGACATCTTGCTTTGAGCTGGTTATAAAATCTCCTGTGCAGACCTCAGGTGATTTCCAGTCCTGACTCATCCCATTTCTGCTTTCCTCGTTCTGCCCCGTCACCTGCTGGTAGATGTATCCCCTGCCCTCCTGATCCACATTTCCCCCAGTCCTAGTTTCCCACAGCTCTGGCAGTGGCCTCCTGAGTGTCTGCAGCGCCAGGGCTGGTTTGTGTGCTGATCTGTGCTTTGTGTGGAGGCTGTGGGGTGGCTGCAGAGCTGCGATGATGAGGCAGGGTCTGTGCGATTTGTTCCTCGCAGCACAAGCGAAAAGCGCCGGTCAGAGATGAAAGCCACTGTGCTATTTCTGTCCCTGCTTTTATTCACTTGGATTTCACTTTCTTAATCAACATAGATCAGTTCACAGCCTCAGAATTCATTATGTACAATCTATTCAGCCTTACTTTCTACCAGATCTTTCAGCAGTTCACAACAGAGACTGATCCTCACTTCATCAAGTTTTTGTTCAGAAGTCAGTAGCACCTCGTGCTAGCTGTGATTAATTCCTTCACAACTCCATGGGCCATACAAATCACTTCATTATGAAAATACAACATGGTTGTGTTTAAAATTGGTAGAGGCTGAGACGTTTTCATCTCTGACAGTCTTCTAATATTGACTGTCAGAGGAAATGAAATGGCATACCTATTCCTACTTTCATTCCAAGGAGGAAAAATACTGAATTAAGGCTACCTGAATAGTAATAAATGCTGGCTCTCTTCTCACACAAAAGGAATCACATCCTCTGCATGATGGTGGTTGCTCACAAAGCAACAGATGGCTCCAGCAGCCATGAACAAAAGCCCCGGGACTCGACTCTCACCTTTTATATATGTTGCACCTTGTGTATGCATTGTAAAAGCTGAGTACAGCAAGGTGTTTGTAGAGATTACAGCAGTGGAATAAAGACCTTTGGCATGCAGTCTGGGTGTGCAGAAAGCAGCCTGCTTCACTCTATTCCCCTTGTATAGATGTGAGTAAATTATTAAACAGCCTGACCCAAAATGTAAGAGAAACCTTTCTAAACAAAGCATCCATTTTACATGGACCTTCTTTTTTTCCAGTCTCAAATGAAGAAATAAGAACATATCACATACACACACACAGATTATGTTTGTTTATAGGCAAATGGAATACTTGGAATTTTAGAAAGACTCTTCTTGAGATTTGAAGACCATTGTTACCAATCCAGAATGCTGTGGGGAGTTTTGGAAGGCACTTTAAAAGGCTATGTCTGTGATTTGTCATTTGTTTGTTACTGAGGTAATTAAAACTACTCTTGTACCCACACTCCAGGTCAGTAACTACTTAGAATGATTTGCACTGAGTATAGATTCTCTTCTGAATTGGTGCTAAGAGCAAAGTAGAAAACAGTAGAAATTTGTTTCCAATTTAAGGATTTTAATTTTTTTTTCTTCCCACCTCTTCAGAAAACTCAGAGGTACCTGCAGAATATTTCCTATTGCTTTGGCTCTTCATCTTTTATTGAACTATTTAACATTTGCTGCTAGTTTCCTTTGGGGGATGCATGAAATAGTGTTTCACAAGTGTAATGTGGAAAATAGAGAGCACTGTTTCCAGCAGCAGCCACCACACAGCTCTGAAGTTCAAGATTTTTCATTCTGACACAACTTCTTGATACTGGAAATGAAATGCTTTTGCTTTGACTGCTCTGATTTGTTATTTGAAATGGATTGAGTACAGTGTACCAAGTGTTTAGAGCTCTAGCACAAAATAGAAGGAGTAATTAATATGAGTTTAGATCATCTTAAAAATAGTGACAGTGGTTTAGTGGGAGAGAAATTTACTGTCCCCATTGCACAAAATCAAAGAGAAATCAGCTGGTGCCAGCAGTTAAATAATTACAGAACAATGACATCACTTTAGCTCTATGAGACTGTTTCAGCTATCTGACTGGAAGTGTCCCAGAGACATATCCACAGTCCCAAAGGGCAAAATGAACCCACAAGTATCCTGCATTTCTGCCCTCCACAATTCCCCTCTCATTTCACTTCTCTACACATTCTCCCCAGAATTTTGGATACAATTCTAAAATTCTAGAAAGCTAAATTGCTGGCAGAGGACTTGAAAAGGATTAATTATTACCATGCCAAGTTTTCCCTTCCCTGATTTATAACCTGATTGCAGAGACAGAGAACTTAATCAGTGCAGCGTCCGATAGGGTCGTGACGATGCTGAAGGCTCCAGCAATTCTTGGGAAAGAAGAAAGCTAATTGCTAAACCAGAAAGTGTTGAAATCTGACCTAGCAAGACCATGGACAGTCCCAAAGATGTTTGCATTTTTCCACTCTCCTTTTCTTCCCATATCCTGTGTCTACAAGAAACAGCTCATAAGCATTCCCCTTTCCAGGGTCTGTCTGCTAAATCTTTCTCTGCAGTTTAATGTCCTTGACATGTTAAGATAGAGGGAGAAATCTATCATGTGAGGCAGTTGCTTTTCCAAAGTAATTTGCTCAATTACTTCTGCCAAATCAGTGAAAAAGCTCAACAGAGCAGAAGTGAGGATGAAGTTATTTCATGGGAACTGGAGGAAGCACAAAGGCAAGTGGGCAGGAGCAGCAAACAGAATGGCTGGTCGAGGTTCAGGGAGATGTGCAAAGAGAAACAAACCTTAATCCAGCTTTATCTAGACTGCATGAGGGTATCACAGGATGCACAGCTCTTGATAGAACATGAGCAGGAAAACTGACATCTGTAGGAAAAAGACTTTTAAATGAGAATTTGGAAGTCAGTCACTAAGGGCTTTTTCTTCTGGCAGTGCCAAAGGCTTTTTAGCTCTCTTAAGGAAGAGAAGGCAGTGACAGATTGCCTGAGGGGAAAAGAAAAATGTGGAGTCCTAAAAGTCATTAAAATGCTGTGGCTCGTTCCAGCATTTAAATAATCATTGCACCAAATTTAAATGACTTTAAGCAAGAGGAAATTCTCCGAATAATTATCTTTGACCTCCTAACTTGGTAGGGTAGAAGAGGGAGTGGATGCTTCTAGGCAAAATACAGATACAACATGAAAAGCCTCCCTCAAACACCTGCAGAGTTGTGACTTTTCCAAAAGCCAGAGTTACCTGGATCCACTGTTCAGTCACTGCCGGGGAGATTACCCACTGATTTAGGCACTGGGAAGGTAGACAGTCCAAAGGGGGCTGAAGATATCACCTGGTTTATTTTACAGCTTCATCTGACACTAGGAAAGGAGCAGAATGTGCCTGTCTGTCGTGGTGGCAGCAATTTCTCCACCCAGATTTAGCCAGCAAGGCATGGATGAGACATCATGGAACAAAACCCTTTTCAGTCATGGAGTGGAGCATTTTGCTTTGGTCATTATTTACCATGTTCTGGGACTTCTGTGGCTGAGCATTGCCTCCTGCATCCCCAGAGAGGTCAGCTTTATTATGCCCATTTTACAGGTGGTTAAAGAAGGAATTTGCATCGATTTCAGGCACGTACTACAAATTACTACCAAGGTTCTATTAAGCAGAGGTTCACTGATTTTAATGATCCCTCGTGCTTTACAACTAACATCTCAGTCTCTGTCATGGAATGGAGGGTGGAGTTCCTCAACATGTAAATCTTCTGCTTTTACCTCTGTATTTTAGGAATTGTATCCACACTATCAATATGGTTAACTACAAGTCCTGACTGAGCTGAAATTGTAATTCCAAATATATTATCACACAGTATCACAGTATAAGCAAGGTTGGAAGAGACCTCAAAGATCATCAAGTCCAACCCATTACCACAGACCTCAAGACTAGACCATGGCACCAAGTGCCACGTCCAAACGTGCCTTGAACACCTCCAGGGACGGTGACTCCACCACCTCCCTGGGCAGCCCATTCCAGTGGGGAATGACTCTCTCAGTGAAGAACTTTCTCCTCACCTCCAGCCTAAACTTCCCCTGGCACAGCTTGAGACTGTGTCCTCTTGTTCTGGTGCTGGTTGCCTGAGAGAAGAAAGCAACCTCCTGCTGGCCACAACCACCCTTCAGGTAGTTGTAGACAGCAAGAAGGTCTCCCCTGAGCCTCCTCTTCACCAGGCTAAACAATCCCAGCTCCCTCAGCCTCTCCTCATAGGGCTTGTGCTCGAGGCCTCTCACCAGCCTCATTGCCCTTCTCTGGACACGCTCAAGCATCTCAATGTCCCTCTTAAATTGAGGGGCCCAGAACTGGACAGTATTACAAAGTAGAACAGGAGAGTTAGAACACAGGGGTTAACCCCACAGGGCCAGCAATAACAGTGTTTAGAAGGAAAACAAATAATGAAGCCATTATGGCCTCTGACTATCTAAGTTGGTCGACAAGGTCTAATTGGTTAGAAGGTTAGATCGATTCGATGGCTGTGGTTACATTCCTAGGTACAGTGCTGAACTTCTTAAGAGTATATTGATATATTTCATAAATCTCACTAATAAAGCACAGTTTCGAGAAGCTCTTACTCAAGGTTTCTTTGGAGCTGTCAAGACAGCTCTTTAGTCAATGACTTTTATTGCCTGCCTCTCTGCAATGTTTGTTGAGCAGCTGATTATCTCTAATAGAAGAGTTTCTGGTATGCCATGCAAAAGAAATATTTTACTTTTATTTCTACTGCTTTAGCTTCCTATTGAGTACATCTGTTCTTATTAGTCATAGCTAAAGTAACATGAGGGAGCCCTAAGAAGCTATATAGATTTTGTTTTGAAGTTCTGTGACAGATCTGTTGCTTTATGACTTCCCACTGGCCTGATTTTTGCCATGTTTTGAAACTGGGTTAGCAGGAAGCATCTTCTAGGATTATTAATGGTAATTATTTTACTTACAGTAAGATTTTTTTTTTTTTTTTTAAATTTACAACATGAGAGAATTCTGGTGTATACATAAACCACAGCAGTCTGATTTCAGTGCTATTTTGGCTCTTTCATTTTTCAGTTGAACTAGATGAATTAGGAGCAATTATTTTGTGTAGATGTTCCTGGTTTTCTATGTATGGTCTCTTTCCTTGTATTTAACTCACATCAGTTTTCTCTTACTGGGCAAGGCCTGGTTGCAAGAAGCAATCTCTAAGGACTAGGAGAGGCCAGGAGGGAGTGGGGCTATGATTTCCATAACCACTGAGTGTAGTAGTCAATATAGAGCCACAGTTAAAACAATCATAGTGGAAGCATGAAACAATCCCTGACACCTTCAGCATCCTGTGACATCTCTTTCTAAAGCATTGGCCTTTGTCTTGTCTACCTTCTAGCCATGAATAGTTCCACTGTGCCTCACTGAATTATCTTTCTGTGCCAAAGGGTTGATCTGCCTGTGCTCTGGGTAGGAATATGACTGTCAGTGGTGTGCCTGTGCCCATAACACAGGATCTTGAGTTGCTAGTGAGATGTATTAAATTAGTATGACTAGCAGGGGCAATAAAGGCCTCTTAATCCATTTGGGTTTATCAGTGTCTGATGTCCCTTGGACAGAGTGATTTTACTACAGGCATTGTTGCTACTTACTAAGCAGTTGCTTCACTGTGCCCCAGTGGTAGACGAAATGGTTCCACTGAAGGCAGGAGCTACTATTAAATCTACCAAACACTGCTGTGTTCTCTGGCTGACAGTGTATTGCTACATCAGGTTGTATATTTACTTTACTATGTGCATACCCACTGGAATGGTGGTGCCATTAGCAGTATGGCATCTCACCAGCTCACTGCTCCTCTACCAGGCTGCACACAGGAAACTGCATGCTCCTAGCAAAAGTCCACTCAGTTGCTAAATGGTTGCCTCTTACTGATTCCACCTATTTTTGTTCTGTTTTGATGCCCTGTATTTAGGAAGTGGACTCTGCTATGAACATCTCTTACACAGCAGCTAAAGATCCATTTCCTTCTAAGCCTGCAATCTGTTTCCTAAATGACTATTGTTTAATTTGCAAAAGGCCTGAGGTCTTGTTCCTTGTTAAGTTGTTAGTAAAGCTCCCTCTTGACTTTGGTTCGAAGGGAATCAGCAGGGACAATGGGTGAAATACCACTGCTTGTCTCTCCTGTCATATAAAGGACTGTGCCTTAATGGGTTCCAAGCTTTCTCAGCTGAAGTCATCTAGCATTTGGAAGGGATTTATGTTTCTATTTCTTGCTGTATAGATTTTTTTTTTCCTTTGGCTTTTTCATGTAAGTTTAAAATACCCTGGAAGTGGCTGAACAGTCTGTCCACAGAGATGCCTGCTACACTGAAGTAATTAAAGTTGTGCCAGTGTTTCCACTATAAAATGCATTTCTCCAAGTTTTATTACACAGCTTCAGTAGTTTGTTCTTGTAAACAAAATGTACATTCAGACACAAATTGTTTTGAAACGTGTTTTAAGTGTCTGTTTGCAAATTTCGGAGCTATAACACACTGGGGAGAGACCTGAGCAGTCAGCTGGCTTCTGGCTTTCATAAATCACCAAGAAATGTACTATTTTTCTTAGTCAAATGGTGCAACTTGTACCTAATGAGCCTCACTGCCAGTGGGGATGTTAGGCTTAATATCTCTTTCTACTGTGATTGCAGAGAGACGTAAAAAATGAGAAACATTTCACGTGGCCTTTCAGCCTTTGTGCCTCCCGAAGCAATAGACATACCACGAGGTACTTTAAACTACCTTATGAGTTTCTTTCCCCTAACATACTCAAAATCAGAGTTCAATACACGTTTTCCAGTTCAGATTTTTGTAGCTGATGTTTTTTGCTTTGCTGATGGTGCAGTCAAATTCCCAACTACTTCCTTCCAGCAATCTGCAGAAGGTCTTAACAGTTCCCACCCAGGATTGAACGTGCCCAATTCCTACTCAGTGAAGTGCTTACAAGGAACACGTTCCTACCACTATGAGAAGCTCTCTTGGCTCTGGGCACTTCTGCAGGCAGGTATTTTGCCCTGCTTGAGTGAGAGCAGTTCCTCTTTACCACTGGGTACACACACTTGTGCTCCAAATTGTACTGGCAGTCTCCCCATATGGTTTTTCAAATACTCTAACCTATGACAAGAAATCTCTGCATACTTATTCCTGCTTTGCTGGAGTTCCACAACAGTTTGATTCCTGTACATTCATGCATTCAATAGCTTAAAAATTACACCTAGGCTTAGTCAGCTGTGGAGCATGGGACCAGCTGGTCAGAAGTTAGACAAATCTGGTGTCATTTTCCATTATTTTCATGTGGAGAGTTCAGCTTTTCTCGAGTCATTTAAAAGAAGCATGAAATAGATGCTCCATGTTTGCATCTGGCATTCAACGGTTCCAGTCTTCAGGTTTTTCTTACTCCTGTGTTGTGAGACAAGGTTTTCACCTGCAGCACTGGAAGCTGCTGGGACACACTGGTAACCTCCTGTTCCCTAAGGCTGTGAGACACACTGCCATGTGAATCCCCCACGTTCTCTTCAGCACCACTAGCTCCTCAGAGGCAGACTTTGGGTTTGCCTGTAGTGACAGCAGGTGGATTCCTCCTCTGCTGAGTGTTCAGTGATCTCTAGATGAAGGAGAGGGACTTTTCATAAGGGTGTCTAACAATGGGAGAAGAGGGAATGGTTTTAAGCTGAGAGAGAGAGTAGATTTAGACTGGATCTTAGGAAGAAGTTCTTAAGATCTTGCAATGACAGGACTAGGGGCAATGGGTTTAAACTGGCAGAGGGAAGATTTAGACTAGATGTTAGGAGGAAGTTCTTTACAGTGAGGGTGGTGAGGCACTGGAACAGGTTGCCCAGGGAGGTTGTGGCTGCTCCCTCCTTGGAGGTGTTCAAGGCCAGGTTGGAGGAGGCCTTGAGTAACCTGTACTAGTGGGAGGTGTCCCTGCCTATGGCAGGGGGTTGGAACTAGATGATCCTTGAGGTCTCCTTCCAACCTTACCATTCTATGATTCTATGATTCTATGATTCAGTTCTCAGGATGGTGAGACTCTGGAATAGGGTACCAGGGTAGTTGTGGATGCCTTCTCCCTGGGAGCATTTAAGGCCGGGTTGGATGAGGTCTCGAGCAGCCAAATCTAGTTGAGAGGTGTCCCTGCCCATGTTGGGGAGGTTGGAGTAGATGATATCTAAGGTCTCTTCCAACCTAAGCCATTCTATGATTTTATGAAGAAGTAAATTGAGATAAAAGGCAAGAGCAAAACAGATTAACAGAAGAAGGAATCAAAGCAGAGGTAAGATTAATCTAAATTTTGAGTGGGTGGTACAAAAGAGAGAGAAGATATTTCAGTCTACTCTATACACACATACACAGCTTTAAAAAATATTTTAAAGTGTACTTAACCTAGGCCCATTAATTAGTATGGAGAAATCCCAAAATGTTTCACATAGAAATGAAAATATTTCCCCCCCTGTTCCCATTCTGTGGTCAGTTTGGTCTACCCTAATCTATGCTGCCACAACAAAAAACTGTTTGTCAGAAAAGTGGTGTCCTTGTCAGCAATTATGAGCCATGGTTCTCTGGTCATCATTGATAAAACTATTTCATTGAAACTTGGAAAAGAAAAAAAAAAGGTTAAAAAAAAAGGTAAGTACATTCTTCAGTTTACTTGAGAGCATTTTACTTGAAATTACGTCATATAATTGTCTCTGGGAGAATAAGAGGATAGAGGAGAAGTCTTGCCCTTTGCTATGTATTATTTTATTACTTCCTTCTCCCAATTTTATTTTGTGTCCTTTTGCTTTCTCCCTCTAATGTGGCAAAGCTTGGCAATAAGCCTAATGTCAGTTCTCCTCTCATAGCTGGAAATGTCTAATGAGGCAGCACATCCTTGCATTAGCTGCTTTCCTCCCCTCTACTCCAGGCAATTTCTTCAGGGTTGGCAGAGTCCAAAATCTGAACAGGTCCATCTTTTGCTCTTGAGGGACATACTTCTCTGGGGGGTTTAATTACCAGTGAAAAGAGCTGTTGATAAGGAAAGGGAACTTTGGTTTTTTACCTAGGACTCTGTTTATGTTGAACTTCAGTCTTTGCAGTCTCATTTCTTTTTGCCTTAACAGCTGCCCCTGTGCCTGCTGTACTCTGCCAGCTGCTTTAGTGCTGTGCTGAAAATTCAGAGGCGGCTCAGTTGCA
The DNA here is from genome assembly GCA_013399055.1 of Ramphastos sulfuratus. Lineage (NCBI taxonomy): Eukaryota > Metazoa > Chordata > Aves > Piciformes > Ramphastidae > Ramphastos > Ramphastos sulfuratus. Next base: position 136,386 of record WBNM01041452.1, read on the forward strand.
TGCAGCGCTCAGAACAACTCTTGTACAAAGTTTTCAAGCAGATTCCTTTCATTGCCCTATCTCCAGGCAGCTTCTAACCCATCAGGATGGAGGTACAGTCAGAGAGGCTTCCTATTGTTAGCGCATTTGCTGCAGATTTTTCATCCTTTTATTCCTTCTGCAGCTCTGTGGAACCAAAACGTCTCAACCTGTTCCTTAGCTTAAGTGCAAATGACACATTAACTCATTTCCCTTCACAAACAGAAGCCAGAAGACAAAGCCTTCATCCAATAGGGCTTCTGTCCTTTTGGACAGATGTCAGTAGGCAGCTTCCAACACTCAGCAGTCTTAAAGGGTGTTTGCTCTGCAGAAAGGATGGCAGCTTCCTACTCTGCAGTTTGATGTGTCAGCAGCAACATCTTTGTCTTTCCTATGGGCAAAAGAGCAGCATTTCTTTCTGCCACGACACAGTTTAAGCAGGTGCTTCCTGAGCTGTGGTGTGCATCCACCTCATGATGTGAAACATCTTCAGGTGTCAGAGTACAGTGCCGTGTGGGATCCCTTGTGCTAACACATTCATGATCTTGTTCAGTCTTAGGTCTTGTCATGAGCTTGGAGACCTAGCCAAAAGTCATTAACTATGAGAAACAACAACAAAAATCCCCTTACAAGACTTTATGACACCAGGAAAGTTAGAAAGACTCAAAGGAGAAAATTAAGATGTTAAAGACTATAGTGCTAATAATAAAAAATAGCCCAATCAAAATGAGTCAGAAAAAAAACTTTTACAGCAGGTTCTATCCTGCTTTAATAGCTGGGATTTGCTGTCAGCAAACTCCATCTCCTTGAGTCTGATATAAATGCAGACATGAAATGTCAAGTTTGACAAGTAGCATTTCATATCAAGCACTGTCTTGCTCATTGTATTCTCTAGTCACTACCAAACTGTAAACCCTTCTTTTCAGTCGGTTTCAAGCCAAATGTTCATTGAAGAAATTTAATGAGTTCAAAGACCTATCTGGAATTCAGTATTCCAATTATTTTGCAAACCAAGATGAGCCAGTGAGCCTTCTGTGGATCTTAACCTCTTCTAACTGTGTTTTGGGATGCAGGAACAGTGAAATGGAAGTGGCTGTATGTTGCTCATGTTTTACAGTAACATCTGAAAACGACTCAGTTCGTTCAGGAAAAGCTTTCGAACATAAGCTGGAATTTCTACTCTGGGTTTAGCCACTGTGTGGACTGTGCTGTGTTCATTACCAAAGTGAATCTTGCAAACAGCTAGAGATGGAAGAAGTGCTTCTTAATGTGCTTAACCTCCACAGGCACCTACTACCACAGGTTGTACAAAAGGAGGGGCATTCCCTGGCTGCTAATGGCATGTTTCTACTAGCCAGAGCTCATCAGCTGTCTGGTTTGTGTCTGATGTGTTCTTTGGGTGCATTATTAGTTGTCAGAAGTGGCCTTAATGCTGTGTGATCATCAGAGCTGAAAGGAAAGTGTATTGTATGTCCCAGGAGGTCACGTTGTTGTTTTCTCAGGAAGATTTTCTCCCTCTGACGTGAGCAGGTTGGTCTATTTAGTGTGTTTCTCACATCTGTACTAAAGACTGAATGGGGACAGAGAGACATTAGGAGCCATCCTTGCATTGAATTGTCTAAGCAGTTCTGAAGCAGGAAATAAGATCTTGCCTTGCTCTGATGTTTTATGATACAAACCTGGATTTTTTTTTTATTAATAGTGGTTTTTGATGGTGGAAAAAGAATAATATTTTTAAACAAATGTCTTCCATTCTGTGTGACTGAAGAGTGCAGCAAAGGGCTGCTGCTTGCATGTAACTGGGTTTTCCATTTTAAGATTCAGCTAAACCAGACTTGGTTATTCCTGTCCAATCAACTCACTGTTCACAGATACTGGAAATAAAAGGAAGAAAGCCTTAGACAGCTGGACAAACATGCTGCTTATTTAGAGAGTGAGAGGGTTTATCAACAAAAGGAACCCAAGGCAATTGAAATAGAACACCTCACATGGTTGAAAGGACAAACAGATATTAGAAGCAGGATGTAAGGTCCTTTCATATGAGAAAGAATGTAAATGCCATGAAGATGCATGTTATTTGCACAGGAATGGATTAGGTGGCTAAATTGCCCTAGAAGGTTTGACAATATGAATGCAGTTGAACAGAAGGTTAGAGCATTATCTAGACACTCTGCAGAGCAAAGCAAGGAGAGGAAGCTGCAAAATCCAAACCTGCCAAGAGGGCAGTGAAATACATTTCCATGTTTCCTGTAGTAATTTGCCTAAAGTCTTCCCCAACAGATGATGATGTCAACTACATTTACAACTAATGATATAAAGAGGAGTAGGAAGTTCCTAATATGTTTCCATACTTCTTTTTCTTCTTCTGTATCAGTTGCTGGATTCTCTTTGGAGTAGGCTTTCTCTTTTTTTTGTGTATAGGGCTGTAAGAGCATAGGGTAGAGTAGATGTTGGAGTGGACTTCAAGAGGTCTCTGATCCAAGTTCCTGTTCAAACAGGGTGAGCTGTAAGGTCAAATTAGGTTGCTCAGGGCTTGTCTGGTATTGAAAACCTCCAAGGATGGCGACTAGACGACCTGCTTTGGAACGGTCCAGGGTCGTGGTATGGGAAAACTGAAATATTTGGAAGAGAGAGATGGTTCTGAGATTGTTGTTTGGGCACTCTGCTGCGGCTGCTGCTGAAACCGCCCACAAGAGGGAGTTGAAAGCCTTGCCTGTGGGCAGACAAAAGGCAGCGCGAATGCTGCCACTGCCTGCTCCGGGGAGCCAGGTGCGCATCGAAGATGGGGAAGCTTCCTGCGCTGCAGGCGAGGAGCCTGTGGCTGCCTTAGCTCCAGGTTCGCTGTAACCTTTGGGTTGTGCGGTGGGCAGGTAACTGCGCATCAGGCATCTGCTGCGTGTCAACTCAGCACTTGTTTTGTCATCTGGTTGGTGAAAGGAGTGTTGATATCCTCATCCTCTTCTCAGAAGAGAATCAGAGTTAACCCTTTCACTGCTGACCCTCCCACTGCAACTGCTCTGGTGCTCCTGTGCCACTGAGGCCAGCCTAGTTCTACTTTTACAAAGACTTTCTTCTCCTCAGTCAAAGACTACTTTCTTCTCATCAGACCCCATCTGGAGNAACTAATCCCATCACCAGGTATCTGAACTTGTTCCTTTGAGGAATTGTGTGTCCACAGAAAAAGCAGTTAGGATAGAAGTCTTTTTATTTGTGAGAATTCATTCCAAATTAGTAGTGACAGATTTTTTCATAAGTTTCAGAAAATTCAGATTTATTTTTTTTTCAGTATAGGTGGCCATGAGAAGCACTAAATTCATCAGAAAGCACACAATTCATCACTAAATTTATCACAGCCCAGGTGGAGTCTGGCTTCAGAGTACTGTTTCACTATCTGAAACTTAACCTGGTTACACTGAGGAGCTGTGAAAAACTGTTTCTTCTGACTGTCCTGATGACATCTTTTTTTCCCTGCCATTTTAACTAGAAATGAAATGAAAGGTTAAAGTGCCTGCAGCAATTCTGTAGACTCCCTGCCTTTTCCTGCAGTTTGATAGACAAATGCAAAATGCTATCAGCTAAATCATCCTTGATCAGCCTCACTGTGTAGCTCTGCAGTCACTCTCTGAGGAAATGCAGTGTGTGAGGCAAGGTCTTTTGGTGAGAGCATTGGTCTGCAAATGCTAAGAAGCCTCACCTAACATTGGTCACTTCTGAACTTTTACATAGGAGGCAGATGCCTGCACCATCTGTTGTTCAGGTGTGTTTTTCATCCTCTGACTAGGGGGAATTAGTCCAAAGGCTTAGCTTAGTCAGAGGGAAGTACAAGGATGAATATCAGATGGGTTTATGGCCTTGAACTGACAAGGCGAATAAATGATACTGATTGATACTGAAAGGCTGAGCTGTAAGGAAGCCAGGAATGGTCTCACTCTTCACCCTTCAGCTGGAACTCTTCCCCACTTCTGGGTGCTTCCAGAACACAGTGTGCTCGAGAAGGTGAAAAACATAGGGTCAGACTTGGAAAGTTATTCTGAGCAATTGATTATGATAATAGGGATGCTATTCTCCTTGTTGAAGTTATTTATACAGAGAACAAGTCAGAGCACAGTCATATCATGCCAGCCAGCTTCTCCAGTTCTGAGCTGCAAATTGTTATAAATAAAATAAGAAAATTAAAGAGCCTTGAATTTAGTGGATTTGAAAAGACTCTCTTCAGGATGAAAGTAAGGAATAAAGGAAGAAGTCTGTCTCTGCTGAACTTCTCTGAAGCACTAGATCCAAAAAGGGGATTGCATTAATAAAAGCTAACTGCTTTTAATCCATTGTAAGGCTGCACTGTTATGAAAAACCTTCTGGCTGAATTACACATTCACTTATGTTTAACCAGAAAATCCATTAGAGGCACAGAGGCCACAGAGAAAGATCTTAATTTCAGATGGGATAAAAGGAGGCCAAGGCTGAACCACCAAGAATATGCAACAGAAGCTTAAAAAATGAAGAGAATCAAATTAAGGAACTCAAAGGAATAGGAGATGACTCAAAGGCCAAAAGAAGGCTGTGATGAAAACATTGTCTTTCTGAAGCCAGTGAAGAGGGATGACCTGTACACTGGTCTGCACTAATGATTTTAAATTATCTAGTGTTTTCTTTTCAGGTAATGAGTATGACTTTGGGAACACTGCCCAGTGATTAGTTTTGACCTGTGTAAACTTCTCTGCTTTTTTTTTTTCCAGTCAGAAAATCCTATCTTCTTGGACCATTAACATGGGGGAAGGCTTCTTTCTGTGGGCCTTTCTCCAGTGCAGTCTCTCTGGAACTCCTACATCATGAGGGGAGATTTATGCCCCTAACACTGCCTATAGTGTGCACAGTTTGACACAAGTGCTGCCTGCGTGTTCAGAAAGGTCTCCACAAGAAGCATTTCTGTTTTCCTATGAAGACAAATGCAATTACTTCCAGCTAAGTGCCCTTCCTGCTTAAACAGCTCACTCAGTGCTGATTTAGGAGAATGGTTATTAGATGTCAAACCCATACTCCTTCAGATCAAAATCATGTTCCTCTTGGCTGAAGATGAGTGAGATTTACTACAGGGTAAATCTCACCATTATTAATCCTATATTTAGATGGGGTTCTGCTCTGTGGGGAGGAATTGGGTTCTCCTCTAAAGAAATACATTCTCCATGTGGTTATTCAGTGGGATTTGTTGGCATATTGGAAGGGTATGACCTGCCTGAAACTTCTGCTTCTGTTATATGGTTTATTTTGCCAGCACATCTTTTATTATTGTGGCCTTTCAGTATCTTAAGGGAGCCTAGAAGAAAGCTGGGAAGAGACTTTTTAGGATGCCAGGTAGTGATAGGCCTGAGGGGAATGGAACAAAGCTAGAAATGGGTAGATTCAAACTGAATGTTAGGAAGAAGTTCTCCACCCGGAGGGTGGTGAGAGCCTGGAATGGGTTGCCCAGGGAGGTGGTGGAAGCCTCATCCCTGGAGGTGCTTAAGGCCAGGCTGGATGAGGCTCTGGACAGCCTGATCTAGGGTAGGGTGTCCCTGCCCATGGCAGAGGAGTTGGAATTGGATGATCCTTGTGGTCCCTTCCAACCCTGACTGATTCTGTGATTCTATTCTGTCCATCTCTTCTAATAAAGCCAAATAACTTCCCCTGTTTATTTGTGATACAAATAGCAGGAAAAAAAAATTCTAAACTAAATTTAGGAATTCTCATTTTAAAATGGGAGACATCACTGCCTGTGAGTTTAGAGACAAGTCAGCAGAGATTCTGTGGTAAATCAGTTTATGAGATCTCTCCAAAGCTTCTGTAACCCTGCAGCCAGCGTAACTCAACATCTTTTCTCTTTGTTAAAGAGAATGCTCAAATCCATTAGTTAATTCAAGCTGAATAAACTCTGTGGTGTTTTTCTGCCAAATACTATAAAAAGGAATATTGAATTGTTCCTTGGAAAAGCCTCTAGGACCTGTCATGTCTGTTCAGTAGTTTTTTACTAAGATGCAGATATGCTCCTGTGTTCTATGAACCATCATAATCTGAGGTTTGTTCCATATGACAAAGTAATAATATGAGCCTGATGCTTCCTCAAATGACCAACTTCAAGTGTGGTGAATCCAATGGCAGTGCTCATGAACTGCAAAGTTCTGGAGTTGAGGTTCCACCTGATGGTGATTATTCCTGGGTACAGATTTAGTTTTGTCTAATTTGCTTTGTTAGCTTCTCCTTCAGGTTCTTGGCAGCAGCTGTTTTGCCAAGAAGGTAGAAGTGATGAAGAAGGAAATTTTTATTGAATGATAGTGAGAGCCCTGGGGCTGTTCAATCTTGAGAAGAGAAACCTGAGAGATCTGATCAATGTGTATAAATATCTGAGGGCTGGGTGTCAAATGGCTGGGGCCAATCTCTTTTTGGTGGTCTGCAGCAATAAGACAAGGAGCAATGGGTATAAACTGGAACATAGAAGATTTCATCTCAACATGAGGAGAAACTTCTTTCAGTCAGGGTGAGAGAGCACTGGAACAAGCTGCCCAGAGAGGTTGTGGAGTCTCCTTCTCTGGAGAATATCAAAACAAGCCTGGATGCATTCCTGTGCAGACTGCAATGGGTGATCCTGCTTTGGCAGGGAGGTTGGATTCGATGATCTCTGGAGGTCTCTTCCAACCTCTAATGTTTTGTGATTCTGTGATGGCTCATGATACAGTTGTGCTCATCCCTTCATGGTAATGCTGTGTGAAATGCCCTCCTTCAGCAGGTCTCTGGCATGAGCAGCATAACAGGGGCTGCTGTCTGATGGAGAAACCTCTCACTGCAGTAGTTCAGAGCAATTCATTACCATCTGAGTTATTAATGACACCACCACACTAACTCACTTGATCTCATTTCAGAGATGCAGCATCTTTATCAGGGAAAGGGGAGCAACAGAGAAATTAGGAGAAAAGAGAGGATCACTGGAAATGCTGAAGTTTTAGAGTGTTACAACACTAGGCAGTGAAGCAGCACTCTTGTGTGCTTGAATACACAGCACTTGGCATCTGCTACGAAGGTCAGAAAACAGATTACCGAAGCTGTTTTCTCTAGCTAGTTAAAATATGGTGAATGACTGGAAAATTGGCCAAAGAAATATTACAGGGCATGGATGAAGGCAGATCTTGGCAGAGGCTGTTATACTGAGGCTGTCAAAAGCAATCAGGCAAAAGCAGACTGACACTTCTCTGTGCAAAAGGCACCAGAGAAAAAGCAAGCGCAGTGTATACAGGAGGATGTGCCTGAAACCTCTGGTGTGCTGTGAAGCCACAAAAGGTGAATGTTCACATTTCTCTGACTGCTCACAGACCCTGTCATGTCATCTGTTTGTAGAACAAATCCATCTCTGCTTAGTCCTCCTCCTTTTGTCTGTATTCTGCTCGGCCTGACTAATCAGTACATCAGAGCACAACACTTCTCCTCCAGAGCAAAACATTTGAACAATAAACAATAGGTCTCCTTTATATGGCAGTAATGTAGAGGCACTGGCACACATATGGACTTGGAGCTGCTCAGCTGTTGGTGAGCTGTTGACTGCTCTACAGTGCAGTCTCCCATTTGGAAGCATGGCTGTAGTGAGATTTTACAGATATGATTTCTCCATATTTAATTTCTGTTGTGTGCATCCAGATAGTGAAAGATCATCCAGGGATACCTTTTTGCCACTGGAATAGCAGTGTCTTTTTTTTTCCTTTATGGCCTTCTTCCTCTTTGTCCTGGTTTGAGAGTTGATGCCATTTTTCTATGACTCTATGCTATCTTTATATAACCCAGGTAGTATTTCACAAGCATTTCCATGGACAATGGTGCTGTCAAGGACTGTGGTGCTGCTTCCCACATCACATTGCTAAGCAACATACAATATAACAGCATGATGCCCTCCTGCAGTTGGTAAGAAGTCAAGCTCCAATATTCAGTAAAATTATTCTGATCTGCCTTTCCATCACAAAGAATCCACTTGTTTCAGCACAGAAAGATTGTTATTAATAGTAACAAAACCATACAAAAGTTGGAGGTTGCTTTTCTTAGATTCCTAAGTTCTAAATACATATACATTGATATTTTTTTCCCCTTAAGTAACCCCCAAGAAGTTAGTCTTTGCCACACTGCCACTTGTGTAGCTTTCAGTGACTTTGACAAAACTTGCTTTTACCAAAGCTTCAGTGAAGTGCAGTGCTCCAACTTTGAAGCAATTTTGTTTGCTTACTGCTCCAAATGACACGTGCCTGAATACCTTTCATACCATCTGCCTGAAACACAAACTGTGAGGTGAAATCTCACTTTATCTCATGTATTCCAAGCTCCTCTGTTTAGAGCCAAGCTAATTATGAATTTGGGGGAAAAAAAAAAAATCTGATCTGTAATCCAGTTTATAACTTCACATCTGACATTTCATCATGGAGACCACTTTTGCCAGCTGATCTCATCTCTATAGAAACCAATGCGCAGTCAGTTCAATTTTTGTTTATATCTGCATTTTAAATGAGTCGATAGGATCATCACTCAAAATGTTACCTCCTTTGTAAAATATTCCATTTCTTTAAAACGCTTCAGTAGACCATGAGAGGCACTTGCAGATTTAATAAAACCTTTCCTACTAGTTGTTTCTGACTGACTTTTAAAAGCCATCAGTACCAGTTATTCTTACTGTACCTAAGCATGAAAAACTTTCACGTTGTTGCTATCAAGAACTGGTTTAGCACTTTACTATTAGCATTACCCACTCTGACAGAGATCAAAGGACTTTGCATTATTAATCTTGTGTCTTAAAGAGTTAGAGCATGAGGTCAAAATCAGTGTTATTTTCAGTAATGAAATCAAGAACTGTGTAATATCAAGCAAGACAGTATTGGCAAACCCAGCAATGTGGAACAGGGGTTATTTAGAGTGCTTCAAGGAGTTCTGCTAAGAATGGTGGAGGTGAGGGACTCTGGCCCACTGAGAAGTTGTTTCTCAAGGGGAAGCTTGTTCTGCACAGATGATCCTGCTTTGGCAGGGGAGTTGGACTTGATGATCTCTGGAGGTCCCTTCCAACCTCTAATATTCTGTGATTCTGTGCACAGAGATGGTCTCCTTTGACTGGATGTGGAGTCTGAGGTTTTGAATGCTGCTCCTCTGATAGCCAGAATGGTGCCAGGACCTCCTCTTTTCCCTCATGTGTGCCAGTGTCCCCATTGTTACAGGCTGCAACATAAGAGAAGGCCTGAATCTGGACATCTCCCTTCTTCCCCATCAATCTCTATTTCCACATCTTGATTTTGAAAAGAGAGACAACATTTGGGGGAGATCTGTACCTCTGGCAGGGTAGTCAGCTCTCTAGGTGGCACATGATAGAAAACAGGGGCTTTGAGGATAATAGTAGCATGTATGGGGTGAGACAGCAGCTCAGTGTGAGAAATGGTCTTCATTTGAACAAGGGCAGAGTAAACAGATTGGCTGATAATGCTGAATACCATGCAATTTCCTTTTAAATTAGCAGATGGAGAGGGAAAGGAGTATAAAAGGAAGTGAGAGAAAAGAAAGAAGCTAATGATGAATGTTGGACGGGAACAAAATGTTGCCAAGACATCAAGAGAGAATGAAGAATTAATGAAGAAAGGGAAATTAAATTGTTGCTTCATATGGAAGCTCAAAGAGCTTCGGACCCCTGGCTCCAATGTCTAAGGTGGACTTTCTGTAATCCTGTGGGAGACTGGTTTTACTGACATGCCCATTGTGGCTGCAGAATGGGATGTGGGGAGGATTTTGTTTGATGGTGGAAGAGACCCACAGCAGAAGAGAAGCCTGACAGGATATCAGCCTGTGCAGGCTGAAGGGCATTTCCTAGAATCAGGCAAAGCTCTTTTCATCTGATGCTAAAATTACTCTATGAAGTGATGGGAAGCGATTACAGAAATTTGTTGTATCTCCTAGTTAGAATAGAAAGACAAACCAGGACACTGTTAAATCAGATAAAAATAAACTGTCAAGGAGGAGGCAAAAATGTACTTTGGATTCTTCCTACCGTTCTGATAATTTCAGTTACTCTGATAAACCTAGAAGAGAGAGCTGGAGAGTCTGAAGATGATAATATTGCACAAGGAGAGGAGTACACATATGGCTGCAGATGATGTTGAACAGTAAGTAGGATCAGCAGCTGAATCTTAATGCAGTCATATACTGCAGTAAGTCAGACATGGTAATTCCAGTTAGACACCCCCCAGTTACTGCACACGTGGTGTTCACAGGGCTGTGTGCTCATGGAAGTAGAACAGAAAAGCTGATTGGAAGGGGTTGGGGTTTGAATATGCTTGAAAACATGCACTATAATTAGTGTGCTTTCTTAAAACTAAGCCAGCTGAAGCAGCATTTCCTAACCTGTGTGGTCTGTGGACTGTTCATGTCTCTAACCTAGCAGAAGATGGTGTGGGAAATAGTAATAAAAGCCAAAATGCACAGAAAAAAGCAACACGTGCCTGCTGCTGCATGCCAGCTTGGAAACAGACATATGAGAGGGAAAATAAAACAATAAATAAGCTTTGAAGGTTTAGATAGAGTTTTTTCCTGTTTGTAAATGAAAGTTGTGTTGGTCATATACAGGACATAGTCCATAGGTTTTTCTAGAAAGGCTTCATGTTCCTTTAATCTCAAACAGATTGTGAAACAGTGACCTGGGGGCTGCTTATGTAACTAACCACTGAAGTTATTCTTTTGGCTGAAACCTTAGCAATCTGTGTTTTTAGTGTCTCAGGTTACTTATAAGGTAGGTACATATGTGTGGATAAATCTATAGGTGTCTGTGGCTGTTCTGTGAGGCCAGCAATCCCTGGGGTAGGCTGAGCTTGTCTCCATCAGGGCAGAGAAGCAGGCACAGACAGACCCTGGTGCAGAGCAGAAAAACCATAGCTCTGCTTCGGCTCCATCTCGTGCTCCTCGGGCACTTGGGGTGACAGGAGGACGTGCCAGTCCCAAAGTGGTGTAGGCTGCTCCTTCCCATCTGCTTTGTTGCTGCCCTGCTGGCCTTTGCATAGGTCTGAGTTACCTGTTTGCATGCTTACAGGAGGCCCTTGGTAAAGGGAGATTTGCCATCAAGCAATAGAAAAATGAGAGGCAAATTCACTGGAATTGGTTGAATGGAAAGACTTCTTTAAAAAAAGAAAAAAAGAAAGGAAATGAGGCAATTTTGAAAATAAAACCCCAGATGGGGATGATACACTCTATTATCACTGAAACAAAATTAAATTGTCAAAACAAGAGAAGCTTCTGCAGTTCACCAGGAACCATATGGGGGGGAAAAAAAATAACAAAGGGAAACCACGGATAAGCAAATTATTAAACAAAGGTGAATACAACTTAAAGCTAGTGAGACAAAATTAGATTTAAAATGAGTAATAAGCAAAGCCAGAGTTACTAGGGTCTTACATTTGAAATGATTGTTCCAGAACCGAAGGCTTGTTGCATCTGTAAGTTAGGTTGGAAGGGCTAAAATCCATTAAGAAATGTCTGATTTCACTGTATCATGTTATGATCTGTGGGTTTAAATGATAGTTGTGTTCATTACCAAGGTGGGCACCTCTCTGCAGTGAGCACTTAGGAGTTTACAGAGCAAAGCAGCTAGAAGGCTGAGGGGACAGGAGGTAGCAGCAGTTTAGGTAGGTTAAGCTGTTTTCCTTCTATTTACTGTCTTTGTAGCTGTGTTGCCCCAAATGCTCTCAATACATGTTAGTCCTATTTTACCTGTGTTAAGAAATATTTCAGGGTAAATGGAAGAAGCATCTCTCACCTGAGGCACATCTGTGGTGTGTCTGTAGACCAAGATGCTGAGATTCCTAAATAACTGTTCCTGATTCCCAACCTAAGCTTTAGGAAAAGCAGAGGATAACCCTCACATTAGCAGCATGGACTAATGGAGAAGTATCATAGAGGTCAGGCAAGGAAGTGCTTGATAGATGATTGATTATCCAGGATTCCTTATTCATCAGGGTAATGAACAGCAGGTCTGAACCTTGCAGTCTCATCACATGCCCAGATGAGTATTTATTTTCTGTCTTTTCACCTTACTCTTCCTGTTGTTTTCAGTGAGGTTTCTCATCTCCTAGCCAAGTCTGAAATTAGATTTGCTGTATGTACTTCATACCCACATCAATACCTCAACAATTCTATAGAAACCTTGGGTTAAAAAAAGGTTCATCTGTGTCAGATAGTTAGAACTAGTGCTGAAGTCTTAGCTCAGGTAAAACTAATTGAGTAGGAAGACAGACTCTTTTCTCATACTTTTTATACTGCCTACAGCAAGAAAGAGTATTGGAAAAGTGGTGTGAAATCAGAAGTTACTGGACAATCAAAAGAAAGAATGGGGGTAATATTCCAAAAAGAGAGATTATAAGCCTTTTAAAATCTGAAATAGATTGGAAACATGAGGAGAGAATAAGGCATCATTTATCTTGTTCTTCACTTCTCGAGTGACAGCAGCAAACAAAAGTTACTTCAAAATCTTTGCTTTTTTTGCTGTGTGAATCTCACACAAAGCAAGAGACCATATGGAGTGATTTAGCCTAAAAAAGCTATTAAAATGAGAGACTGCTTGATCTGGAAGGACAACAATTGGCTGAATCTGTAAACAAAAAAGGAAGGAGGGAGGGAAAGATAGGAAACAATAAATGAAGGCAAGAAAAGAATGTGCAGGCTCAGAGCAAGCAGACTGACAGCCTTGAGGATTCAGGATCTGTCTCTTTCTCAGTGCAGCAGCTTTGTTCATGTGCCTAAATATTGTCTGGAATTTTTTCTTCCTATGTCACATGTGTTCCTGAAACAACTTGCAAATGGAAAGCAACACATACATTGATGCCATATTTCTGTGCTCTATGAGTGCATGGGAGTGACCTATGGATTTGTAGAAGGCAGGGTCACAGGGGAAGAGAACAGGGTATCACTTTTCCATTTATACTGTGTATGCCACTGGCAGTAATCTGGACAGGTCCATTTCCATACAAAATGTCATTTACCTTGCTCCTGTCTGTTTTGGAATCACAGACATTAAAGAAGCTCAGGTGCATCTGAACCTCATATTTGCTTGCTGTGACCTGCCTTAATTTTGTAGAATTTTCTAGATGCCCTCAGTGCCCTGATCCAGGCTGAAGAAAGAAGTAACAGTCTTGGTCCCATCAAGTCTGATTAGCAATGTGCAGAAGCAGCACTAGAACAGCCCATATGGGGAAGAGGGAAGAAAAGATGATTTTCAATGTACAAAAAGAGATCTATAAATACTCCACCAGGGCTATTTTCCCAGCAGATGTACTCAAGGATGTATTAGTTTGTTTGGATAGCATCATGTTATTTTAGCCTGAACCTTCACAAAAGCATCAGATGGGACTTCTGTCCGTGTTTCGAGACACTGCATTTGATTTTCCCCACTTTGCTGTTCACAGAATCACAGAATGTTAGGGGCTGGAAGGGACCTTGAAAGATCATCCAGTCCAACCCCTCTGCCAGAGCATTCTTTAAGGCTGTCTGTTGATTAAGGAAATATCATTGATTCCTGTGCATCTGGAATGCAAAGAAAGCCACAGCAGAGTTTTCTGAAAGAGCTGAGAAAACAGCAAATGCTTCTTGCTCCTGTTTCTAGGAGACAAGTGCAGAAACAGAGTTAGGAATCTGTAAAGTTGGCTGGGGTGGAATCTCAGCAGACAGCTCAGTAAATCGTGCACAGAACTCTGCATGTTGCAGACCTTTTATTATTTTTGCCCAGGAGTCAGTTTAGTTTAGTTTTCCTCCCTTAAACTGCCAGTAGGATTTTCCTAAAGAAGTTCAAAGACACTTTCCTCAGTCTGAAGTGTACAGTAGCAAGAGGTAATGTTATATTCTAGTCACCTTGAAAGAATGCCCTGAGAGTAGTACTAATGGTGGGTTTGGATTGGACATTGAGAAAAAGTTTTTCCTGGAGAGTGTGGTCAGGCACTGGAATGAGCTGCCCAGGGAGGTGGTGGAGGCACCAAACCTGGATGTGTTTAAGGGTCATTTGGATGTGATGCTTAGGGATATGGTTTAAGATTAATCTTGAGGAGTAGGGTTCTAGGTTGGACTTGGTGATCCTGAGGGGCTTTGCCAACCTGCATGTTTCTGTGATTCTGTAGTGCTTGGGATTTTTTTTTTTTTTTTGCTACCTTAAATTGATTGTTAACATCTTTCATGATTGGTTATTTCCTGTGTACTCTTTTCCCAGTCATGCTTGTGTTTTCTAACCATGGGCACTATAGAACCTGTAACTCTGGACACATTTTGTTTGGTTTGTTCTTTAGAATTCTGTTTGTTAATGATTACAGGATTTGGTAGTTTGCGCAGCGATTTGAACAGAGACATAAGGCTTGGTCTTTGCAGAAGTCGAAGAACTGCTTGATTTTAAAGTTTCCAAAGTCAGAGATGATGCAGTACCTTACATGCTTTGGGCATGTATCAGATCCTGACCTCTTCTTACACCAGAGAACATTCTTATAAACTCCTAATGGTTCATAAAGCCAGGGAGCAGTGAAGGGCCAGATGTGACAGACACCAGTTCTTGTACTGCTTGCAATTTCTTCATGCCCTAGGGAATGTCTTTCACATCAGCCCCACCTCCAACACAGATCTAGATTTCACTCTCCATTTAATTGTTAAATTTGTTGTTGTTGTTTGTTTGGGGTTTTTGCATGTAGTTTTTCTCTATGATTGAGCTTTGCTGAGTTGTGGATGAAAAGAAGTCATCTCAGATGTGTGATTAGAGCATCACCTACTGCAGAAAATGAAGATGAAAGTCTGCTGATGTGATAGTACAATTGTCCATCTCACCAACTAAAGGATCCTTCCAAGATGTCTGCCCTGTTGCTACAGGTTGTGTGATGCACATTCCAAAAGGGGATGCAGCTGAGAATAGAGGCTTCCATGTGGCACTGGACTAGTCAGCAGACAGATCACCCTTCTGAAAGTTCTTGAGTAATAAGCTCAAAATAGGTTACAGTCTGCTCATAGCCACACTTGTGCTTCCTAGCAGGAACATTTGCACAGATAGAATCTTAGTAACTGGGTCTGCTCTGCAACTGGGGCTTCCTGAAGATCCCAATTATAATTGAATGTATTAAATTAAATGGTTAAATTACTTTGTTCCTGTGGAGGCAGGGGGATTCTTCCTGCCCACATGAGGTAACTAAGGCTGCGTCATTTTCCAGTTTGTGCCTATGTCACATTCAAGCACATCTATGATAGACATAGATCAGCTCAAGCAGAAAACCAGCACAATAAGGCTTTGGCATGAACTCCTGGAGCAGGATGATCCCTGTGCTTGCTGTCCAGGGCATGATAAGCTGCATCTCAAAGGAAGCAGACCCAGCCATGAGCAGTGGCTTTGAAAACTTGCCAGGTAAAGCCAAAGAAACTATCAAGCTGGTTGCTTGGTATGAATTGTTATTCAGCCCTCACAAAAGAGGAGGCTTTGACAACACCCCCAGTAACCTTGGCAAACTGTTTTGTTAAGCAGGTCTGTACTTCTCTGGCTTTTCAACTTGCAGGCATTCATTGCTCCCTCCTACATATGAATTTATGTTTGAAAGAAGGACTGTGTGGTGGTGGGCAGCTGAGGCATCATGCTGATCACTGGCTAACAACGACTGCATGGAGCAGCAGGCAAAATAATGTACTGCTCTTCCACTTCCCAAGGGGAAAGCAACTGAACTTCTCCCTCATTGCTCTGGATAAATGCAGCCTGAAATGTTTGCTCCTTATTTTAAATAATGGAGATCTTTCCATCTCCAACTTGGTCTTCTCGCATAGTCTGACGTTGCTGAGGTGACAAGCTGAGAATCCATCCCCAGGAATCATTTGGGCAAAGGTTTTAGCAACTAAAATGTAATTACTGGTTTATTTATTTTTTTACCTGCTTATCCTAGCAAAGAACCATAGAATCAACCAGGTTGGAAGATCCCTCCAAGCTCATCCAGTCCAACCTATCACCCAACCCTATCCAATCAACTAGACCATGGCACTAAGTGCCCCATCCAGGCTTTTCTTGAACACCTCCAGGGATGGCAACTCCACTGCCTCTCTGGGCAGTCCATTCCAATGCCAGTCATTCTCTCTGTGAAGAACTTCCTCCTAATATCCAGCCTATATCTCCCCTGGCACAATTTGAGTCATTTCAGGGTCAAGAGAATATATTAGTCAAAGTTCTTCAAGTTTTTATAAGTCTCAGACATTTGTGATTGCAAAGCTCTGGGCTGTGTCTTGTTACAAGATGGAAATGGCAATGTTGAGTTGGTGTAAGCAAGGCCTAATTAATGTGTGATGTGCTTTGGTCTTGCTGTTAGAGATAGGCCTTATGGTATCAAAATGATGCATTACCAGGAACAACATAAAAATTATAGCAGCATTCTTCTGGATGAATGGAATAGTATTTTGCAGAGTGGAATATTGTTTTAAAAGTGTCTCTTTGACTGTGCTTATTTATACATACAAGTATTTCTACTTACTTTTTCCTAGAGATCTTTAATCTACCTGGTAGAAAAGAATGTAGACTTTAGACTTTTCATTACTATAATCCATTGCCACTGTACATAAAGCAGCAAAAACTGGTCCAAACAGACCTAGGAAGCAAATGCTTTCCTTGGAAATAAATCCAAGGCCATTCATATCACCACATTTATACTACTTCAAACTTTGGCTATATTGCTTAATCTGGAAATATTAAACTGCTTTATAATAAAAAAAATAACAGCTTCAGTGCAGATCCACATAGCTGATAAAAGAGAAATGAGGTGATTTGCCCAAGTTTTACAGCAAACTAAAAGCAAGTGCCATCTTTCTTGTTTACAGTTTCACACTGCAGTGTGAAATAAAGGCCAATGTGAGTGATGAGTCCCATCTTCTGGGAAAAGCAATAGGAGTTAAGAAGTAGTAGCTACCAATTCTTCCAGAGGGAAGTCTTAGATATGGAGCACAACTGGAGTCTGGTATGTAAAGATGTTGAAATGAACATCATGCAGACAGGCAATTAGATGTAACTTCTTTTTTCCTTTGTCTCAGAATGTAGCCATCTAGGGAATGAGGAGGAGATGCTCTGATTAGACAGAAACAGAGCACATTGAATATCCATTTCCTTCCAACCATTCCAAACCCCCTTCCTTGAATCAGCTTTCCAAACCTCTGAACTTTGTTCTACCTAACCTCATAGCTATTCCAGAGAACATGCTAGCTAGACTCCCCTTTCCACACTCATTAGTTCAGTGTGCTTGGCTCATTTCCTAGGATTTGGTCTAGCATAGCCTCTGACCATTCAGGCCATTCGTTTGAGAACCATTTTCCTCTTCACTTCTACAATTTTCCATTCAATGCCTAAGCAATTACAGTCCCTGGTGATCAAAGCCATGGCCTTCCAACTGTCCCTTTCCTTTCACAATCATTGCATGAGCTGCTTTCCCTAATTGTGCCCAAACAAAGAACATATGACAATTGCTCAATTGTTAGAAACTGCAAACCCTGTCTTAGCCAAAATACTGACATCATTCTGACTTTCACCTTAAGGACTGATTTTTACTAGGGCTGTAACTACAGATGAGCAAATCATTTGAATGGCATTAAAATCCAATCATTTGTCATATAAACTCATTGAGACCTAAAGAACTTATTTTTCACTTTTCTATCTTGATTTCTTGACTTCAGCTGTTCTGTAGTACTCCTCGATTATTCCTGGCTCTCCACAAGGAAGCATTTTCACAGGTGTTTATGGTGTTTGTTCTTTTCTGGCACTAAATTGCCTGTGGAAGGTATATTATGTGCATGCAGCATCTGTTTCATGGAGGAATACAAATTGTTTCTCTTGATACAATTTGTCTTGATTCAGATGTTCACTATAGAACTATGAATTCCTTGACATTGACAGCATCATTCTCCGGGCATTGCAGGTCCTCTGTGGTGGAGGTAGGTAGGCTGTGTTCATGTGTCTCAGTGTATGATTGTGTAGCTCCACATCCTGGGGTACAGAACAGACAGATGATATCTGTTCAGGACACCTCACCCCCCAAAATTTCTCAAAATCACAGATTCACAGAACCTTAGAAGTTGGAAGGAACCACCAGAGATCGTCAAGTTCAACCCCCCCTGCCAAGGCAGGATCCCCTAAGGTAGTCCACAGGAATGCATTCAGGCAGGCGTTGAAAGTCTCCAGAGAAGGAGACTCCACAACCTCTCCAGGCAGCCTGTTCCAGTGCTCTCTCACCCTGACTGTAAAGAAGTTTCTCCTCATGTTGAGATGAAACCTTTTGTGTTCCAGTTTGTAGCCATCGTTCCTTGTCTTACTGCTGCAGACCACTGAAAAGAAATTGGCCCTAGCCACTTGACACCCAGCCCTCAGATATTGGTAAGATCTCCTCTCAGTCCTCCCTATCATACTCCTGTAAGCTTCTGCTAATTCAGACTGGAGGCCTGTAATGTGTGTCAGTCAAGAGTTAACACATTTTCTTTTCTGCCACATACTAACTCCTAGACAGGACACCTGACCCAAACCAGGTGGAGGACAGTTAACAGGCAGGGTGCCATGTTCCTATCGTCACAGAGTAGGTGGTTTTGTGGGGAAGGTGGAAAGAGGGAGGTTTTTTTGTTTTGTCAGTGAGTGGGAGAAGTAGAGAAGTTGTAAAGAACATAGGGAGCGTAGGGTGCGAGGGGAGCGAATATGGGGTTTGCAGCACTGTAATTTAGACCAGGGCAGGGATCTCAGAACATTATTTAATAGAGGCTATATACTGTGCAATACTTAAAACAAGTAAATGGAGATGAGGTTTTTCTTCTATTAATATGGCATAATGCTCAGGAACAGCACTAAAGTGGTTTTGCAGGGTACAATTACAGTAGAGTCATATCGACCTGCTAGGTTAATCTCTCCACACAGAGCCGCATGTGTCTCTGCCTTCAGCCATTCATTTGTCCGCCTACAGCTTGTAGCACCAGGCGTGAACAGTCAGCTCCAAAGCACCAGTTACATGACTCTGTAAAGAGTGAGCTAGTAAGGCAGGAGCATTACCCAGAAGCACCAAAATAGAAACCCCTGCTTGCCTCAGAATCCTGTGTCATCAGCCATGACAAACCCCAAATGCACTGGAGGTGTTTAATGGTGATTCTCTCCTTGGAGTTAGGCAAAAACATACTTCTTATACAAGGTATATAGCTGGAGTATGAAAGAAAGAGCTTGAATCATAACTTCTATGTAAAATTGATCCTGAATGTCTGGATTTGGAGAACTGCTGCAGGGTTGCTGTAGCAGCAATATGAATTTGCCTTTTCAGAGGTGGTTTATAGTTGGACATTGATATCTTTTCCTGCTCTTTTCTGGATGGCAGAAAGGAAATTTTTGATCTTCACCTAGGTGGTAGGGTCGTCCTCCTCAGTCCTTATACCATGCCATTTATCTGAGAAGTTCAAAGCATGTAAAGCTGGGAAAATTCAGCTGTATTCTTGTGAGATAAGACATATTTCACTGTCAATATCATAGAAAATTGAGGCACAAAGAAGAGTTATGAGTTCTGTGAGGTCTCAGGGAGCTAGTGGCAGACCCAGTGGAAGAATGAAGGTGACCTGACTTGTAATAGTATGATCTGTCAGCTAATATTGTCTCTCTTCAGAGAGTCTGCAGTTGCAGACTCTGGTATAATTTACCATATGAGTCTAGCAAAGCTGGTGCTTGCCCCTCCAGCTCATTTGCAGAAGGCTTTTTAAAATGCCAGCTTAGCAGCAGCTCCTGGCTTGGCAGAAGAGGTAAATGTAGGACAAGGTCTCCAGCAGAAGGCTGTTGCTGCAGCAAGTTACAGCTGCCCAGTGCGGAGTCATTGAGTTGCCTCCCTGTTAGGCACCGGCTGCTCTATTCATTCTGCAAACAGCCTCTTTCCTTTCCAAGACAGCCCTGGGGACACAAGGGAATGGCAGAGTTTATTATAAACTGAGTAAAGGAACAGACTATTGCTGGAGGAGATCCAGGGTTATAAAAGATTGTAGCAGGGGGGGGAGGAGGAGGAGGGAACAGGACATAATTTGTGTTTGTGTGCGAGGGGGTGCGTCCTGGTGGCTTCCACAAGGCATTCCCCAAAGCCTGGAGACCTTTGGTGGTTTTGGAGCGGTTCTCTGCAGTGCCTTCCGTGCTGTGTCAAACCTCACTTACTTTTTATTGTATCAATCGTTCTCTTTATGCAGCAACACGAATCGGAGAACGCTTGCAGGTCCTGTTCTGAATGAGCTCTGCTGTCTGCCAGCTCAGCCTAGTTACTGCTGTAACTTAGTCTGGGGGATGGGAGGAAAAAGGTTGCTGCTACTTTAAATATAATGCATTAAGAGGATGCTGGAAAAAGGCCTGCATGCTGTAATACCCAGCCATCTAGTTGGAAAAGGAGCCAGATGTAATACAAAAGAAGAAACACAGCCTCTTATGGATGCAGCACTAATTCATAAATCAGGTGAATCAGCTTAGGCAACTGCTGTGTTTTTATGCCTCTGCTGCATGGACAACTGCATGTTGGATGCTTTTATTTGAAGTAATGGAACCAGATAATCCTTTGGACCAGGACAACTCCAATGGTAAGAAGTAGAAAACATAGAAAAGAGAGGGAAGAAAAGGGTAATGAAAGACTGTCTGAGTTACACATCCTGCTGAAGGTGCAGGGTTAGGCATGTGTTTTTACTGTCTTCTGCATGGATAAGTAGAAATTAATGTGGTAATGTGCTTCACATTATCCTAGGAATCACTCTGTTTACAGGGCTTGGAGGGTAGACTGATACATACAGCATATTGCAAGGAGCAGTAATCAGGCAGAATTAACCTATCTCCTGGACAGTCTTTGCAGGGAGAAGAGGAACCTATGGATTCTACATTCTACATTAGGCAGTTTGGGGGTCTTCTTACCAGTGAGAAAAGAATGTAACTTTCTGCCGTATGTGCTGTCAAATGCAGCATTTGGAAACAGTTTCTTTATCTGCAGAAAGCTTTCCTACAGGCAGTTGCATGAGTAATTTACTAAGAAGGATATATTTAGCCAGGAACCACATAAATTCACCCTGGAATTAAAGTCCATGGTTAAAACTGCAGCTATTCCCTGGATTTACAGCGTTCCACATGCTGCTGCTCTGGTATCTGGTCTATTGGAGGGCATGGAAAAAAGCATACATTGGGGTAAAAGTTGTTTGCAATTACTAAGTCTTATTTCTCTGTTGATAGAGTGAATTGGCTGCACTGAGGACAGCAAATTGTTTACATTTATGAAAACAATTTAAGATGGTGATTTTTAGAATCAATTGCCTCTCAGCTCTTCGATATGAAGTTGGTACTGTACTGGATACAGCTTGAAATCCACAAAGTATTCCCCTCCCTACATATATATTATTTAAGAACTATTTCTGTATTACCCACAGCATATTCTTTGCTGATAACCTAGAGCTCCAAGTACCACACAACTGCAGTGTTAATATCACAGGAGACCTAAAGCTGCATGGAAAGAATGTGGTTAAGGGGATGAAGTAACATTTAAACTATGTGAACAGTTGACTGGGCAGATATAAGTGGGCAGCACTGCTTTACTTTGGGCTCCATGCCATGCTGAAGCTGAATTGTATGAAATAATCAAGGACAGATTGCTGTGTTGTTTCAAGTGGCAATATTTGCATGAAAGGATTAAGAGGGGAGGATCACACTCTTTATTTCATTTTTCTATTCTCTCTCCTATGCAGTTATATTCATTTCTTCCTAGGACAGCATCTACCTCTTATGTCTTAGACCACCAGGATTTAGAATTAAATCTTATTTTCTTCTTTCCAGCAGGAAGGTTTAAGGTTATCAGAGAAGTGCATGCATTGCTTGGGCTGCTGTTAACAAACACCTAAGCAAGTATTCTTGCCTGTCCCAGCACTAGAATCTGGACTTTAAGAGACACAGAGAGAGTGTCTTGATGCTGTGGAAAATGTGAGTTTAGCTTTGATTTCTCAAACATGTCAAAATGGCTCACTGAATTTAGAATGCAGAGTGTAAGATGCACAGGTTTCTTATTCTTCTCCTTACAGACATGTAAAGTTTACTTTGTCACATTGAGTAGAAACTGCTTTTCCTATAAAATATTTAAGTAAGTTGACAGACACTGGAAACGTTCATAAACTGGGAAATGAATAACTAAGCACCATGTATGCTAGCAAAACCTTTGCTGCTTACCCCTTCCTAACCATGTAAATCTGCCTTTTAGAGTACTTTGTTGACTTTGATTTCAACTGCCCCATTGTAAAACAAATGAGTTGAACCATTTCTTGATCAGAAGGTCAGCTGCTTAAGCCTTCTGCTGCTGGAGCTGCTGGAGCAGTCTGCAGGACCGAGGGATTCGTCTGTGCCGATGACACACTGTGCATTACTTTGCATGAATTCAGCAAACACAAATTGTCAAAAATATGCCAGCAAAGTGCTGTTATGTATGATTCCCCCCTTAAGAGTGGTTTCTTGTAGCTGTCCTCTTTGTCCCTTTTATTGCCAAACAGCTAGTGAGCTGCTACAAACACACTCGTAACTACTGTGTTTATCTTACTGTATTGCTGAGATGACAAATATTAATGTCTTGGGAAGCAACCATAACTTGAAGTTCTGTGCTTACAGTAGAAGTGCCTTTTCACTCTTAGCAATGTCAGCTCAAACTCCCTTTCCTGCTAGCAGAATGAAAACTGGTATTTAATTTTGGATCTGCCCATATTGGTTAACCACCTACCTTCAAATTCAGCATCAATTCATTCTTAGCTGCTTGCTGCCAGCCCAATCAATAGATCATTAATGACAAGTAAAATCTGTTCCAAAGACTATACAGCAATAATATACTTTAGAGTTTCCTCCTGCAGCCCTTTCTTTTGCTTACAGAGATGTATGAAATCAGCTAGAAGGATGTTAGTGGAATATTCAAGACTGAGTAGCTCTCTCTCTCATTTCTCAGCACAGTTCTCATTCCTAATCAAATCAGGTTGCCAGCTTTCCATGGAGGTACCCCATAGATTTCCTGTTGCTTGTAACTGGAACAGAGAAGGACCACTCATTTATTTTGGGGCCTGAAATGAGATTTAAGCTGTGTTAGTCACCTTGACTTGATAGACCCTGGAATAAAATCATAACCTGTGGGTGAAATGGTTATTGGATTTTTCTCTCTGATTCTTCCTTGAGCTGTAGTGCTTCTATGGCTTTGAACACAAACTTGGAAGGTTCCTATCCATTGTAACCTCTGTGAAAGGAGGTGGAAGTTCAGTAACTTTGTGTGTGCCCAGGATAAAGACTCACACAAAGCTACAGGTCCTTGTAAGAATGTCAATAACAATTAAAGTGCTCTCTTTCTCCTCCTCCTCTCTATATTTTCTTTCCATTCTCTGAAAAGCAGGAATATAAAGAAAGATTATTGCCATTTTATGATGGCTCATAGTTCTGACTTTTTGATGTGTTCTTTTTAATATACTGGGGTGGTTTCATTTGATTAAAAAAAAAAAAAAAATCTTGGAAGAGAAGTGCTGAAGAATGTGCTGATTCCAAACCCATAACCCTAAATTACCCATTTCAGAAGGATGACATATCAGAGCTACAGACTTCTCTTTTGTACTATAGCCACTTGCAGCTCCAGGAAGAAAAGACAACTCAGCAGCTTTTTGTGAGCTGGTGAAGATTTATAAGATGTTGTATTTGTGTACAAACTCTGGAGTACAAAACAGCTATGAATTATGCATTCATTGTGTCTTTTAATTGCTTAGATCAGAGTTTATATGGCTGTACTGAACGCTGGTACCACCTCTAAATTTATTCTTTCTTGTGTCCTGGCAATATTTCTTTGTGAATTAGTTGTTAATCTTTTAAGGGCACAGTATTTTTAGCAGACCTTTTGAACAACCTTGTAGACCAAATCCCATTTTCTGGCTTTAGAGGAATTGTATTCCCTACACGGTAAGTGTGAATCACAGATGCAGATTTTGTACCACAAAGAATGAAGCTAAACCATTGTGCTTTAATAATAGAATAATTATAGCATATTTTTTCAGTCTCTGACATTGAACCAGGTGAGTTACATGGATGACAGCCAGGCTTGAACTTTGTCTGCTGTTGGTAATTTAGATTCCTCAAGCAGTGTTCTAGGGCAGTAATGAAAGCCTAGCCTCAGTGACACCTTGACGTGCATTAAAAATAACACTTGATAGAGAGGAAAAGAGAAGCAAGGACTTGGAAAACAGAGTGTTTTATAGATTGGATATGAAGTTTGTTAGCAGAGTCATGCAAGACCCCAAGACCAGCAAATTATGGCTGCTGCTGGTGAAGACCAAGGTGTTTTATTCAGAGGTAGGATAGATCATAGAATCAACCAGGTTGGAAGAGAGCTCCAAGCTCATCCAGCCCAACCTATCACCCAGCCCTAGCCAATCAACCAGACCATGGCACTAAGTGCCCCATCCAGGCTTTGCTTGAACGCCTCCAGGGACGGCAACTCCACCACCTCCCTGGGCAGCCCATTCCAATGCCAATCACTCTCTCTGGCAAGAACTTCCTCCTAACATCCAGTCCCCTAACATCCTCCTCCAGCACAACTTGAGACTGTCCCCTCGTTCTGTTGCTGGTTGCCTGGGAGAAGAGACCAATCCCCACCTGGCTACAACCTCCTTTCAGGTAGTTGTAGACAGCAATCTGCCTTATAACAGGAGGAGACCATGGACATTGCTGCTGAGCTGCTTTTGGCAGATATACCTCAGCAAACAGAGACAAAGGCTCATCATCACCCCAGGCTCTTTTGTTTCCTGGGCTTGACATTTATTGCACTGCGTGGACAATATATTTGTATTCTTAACCTTGTGGTGTCTTCTTTTAAAGAGAAGATGATTATCTCAGAGAGAGAACAAAGATTAAACCAAAACAGTGAAATCTTCAGAAATATCTTTCTGGAAGTTCTACAGAAAAGCTTGTTTTGGGGAATTACCCAGGCAAGTGCAAATCCTCTTGCTGAACAGTGAGGCAGAGACAGATAATAGGGGAGCTAATCTGGCATTCCTTCTTCAGAACTGCATTTTAGGCATGTAGTAATGAGAAAAAGAAGGGAAATAGGATGACAACACTGATTTTCAGTGCAATACTCTGAAGCTCTTGTCTTTTAAATTGAAGTAGTACCCCAGATGCCATGCAGTTATGTTTTGAAAAGTAAACTCCTCCTCTTCTACCAACAACTGAGTATTTATGAGAGCAAGTTACTTACATTTTACCATTGTAATTAAGTTAGCTTGTTCTGGAACAAACCTTGCCCTGATCTGAATTCCCTCTGAGTGTGTAAATTTGGTCAGGAATCTATTTTAATAGAAGTATGTTGTGTGCTTTAGTATTGTACATTGCCTGGAAATGAAATGTTAAATATTTCTTACAGGCGTTGCCATTGTGGCACATTGTCTGAGGAGCAAAGTTAATGTTAGTGAACATTTGTGTCTGAGAAAGTAAAGAGAGAAAATAAAGATACTGGTCAGCAAGATTTGGTTTAGATGTGGTATGCTGAAAAAGTATATGAGATGTGGGAAGAGGAGGGCAGTATGGAAATAAAAAACTAACTTGCTTGAAATTTGTACTGAAAAAAATCATAGTACGCTGTTGTTAGTGTTTATTATCCTTTAAATAGGTTAGGTTGATACAGTTGTCTCATAAACATATTACATGCAGACAAAACATGAAGTCTGAAGTAGATTTGGAGTCATACAGACAGCTAGAAAATAATTATAATACAGCCTTAATACATGGGTTTGTGCAGCATTAGAATCAGTCCAGCTTTGCTGCCTTGCTGATGGCTCTGGGTCGCTGTGTATTGGCTTCTTTGGGGGGTTTGTAGGCTGCACAAACTGCAGACAACTTGCCAGGATCTTTGCAAGGCAGAGTGCTGATCCTTTTCCTGCCGTGAGAGAAAAGAGGGAGTCTTGTGTAGGAGCACCCACCTTGCAAAAACTGCCCAAAAGCACAGGTGAGCTTTGGCATTTCTTATCCGTGGAACTGTTCTGCCTTAGTAAGGCTGAGAACTTGGATTCTCCACAGCGTCAGTGCTGGCCAGTAATGAGCTCTGGTGGTTGTAGTTTTAGAAGTTAATTTCCTATTATTGTCTATAGGACTGAAGAAGAATGGTAATGAGTAGGTTGGCAATTAAACATATTAAACTATCATTAAGTGATTAAATAGTGCTGTACTGTGGCCTGTGGCAGGGATCCTTAAAGAATTATTTGTTCTTTCTCTGCTTACCTCAGCCAACATTCATATTGTTTGCAAAGGACTCTTGGGAGTTAAATGCCTCAGAGGAACAAAGTGTATATTGTGACTAGCAGTATTTATCCTAGACATCCCTGAGTAAGCAGATTATTGAACAAGTGAGTTAAAAGGAAGTTCTAGTCAGGTGGGGGTCAGGCTCTTCTCCCAGGCAGCTTGTGACAGGACAAGAGAGCATGGTCTGAAGCTGCACCAGGGAATATTTAGGTTGGATATTAGGCAGCACCTCTTCATGGAAGGGGTGGTTAGGCACTGGAATGGACTGCCCAGGGAGGTGGCAGAGTCACCATCCCTGGAGCTCTTTAAGAAAAGGTTGGATGTGGCACCTGCTGGCATGGTTTAGCTGATGTCATGGTGTTAGGTTACAGGCTGGACTCGATGATTTCAGAGGTCTTTTCCAGCCTCGATGATTCTGTGATTCTCTGAATTATTTCAGGAGATGCCATTAGCAAAGCAAGGGCTCTCTTATGAGCAGTTCTTAAAAGTCATCCTTTCTCTTAGCAAATTTCAGTTCTCAAGGCTGAGCTAGCAGAGGGCTTGAGAGTGTTGAACAGTTACGCTTCGTTCTTTTCTCCGTTACAGTTCCTGCACTGTGTCTGTCTTACAGCTTCTGACAAAAGAGAGGTAAAGAAACATGTGCTTGATGGGAGGAAAAATCGAAAAGAAAAAGACAAATGGCAGTGTAATAGCTGGAGAAGATAAATGCAGGCTGAATTCCTGATGAATTGTGCACAAAAGTGGAAGGCATCTTTTTGGTGGCAACCCTTTGCTTTATATTTTACTGTAGCTTTCTTCACTTTACCTACACTGTATTCAGGTGCAAACTATAATTCTTGGGAAGGATATGTTGTACTGAGAAGTATGTCCAGAGCAGGTAATACATTTTTGTGGGCAAAATCAAAGTGGGAAATCTGCACATAAGAAATAGTGGTGACAAAATCAAATAAAATGTCCTACCCGAGGGCATTATTTATTGGCGAATGTCTGAAATAAAGACAGATACACCCCACAGGTAACATTAGGCCACTGCTCCACATCATTTTCTGAGGTTCCTATAAGTTCTATGATAAGTACTGTGTGTAGTGATCACGGTTTGAAGAGGCTCATCAGTAATCTGTCTGAAATGTCAGTGACCGTGTGGCACATGGAGCACATGTCACAGAGTTAAAGATTTGGTGAGCAGGTGTAATTTGGTTTCTCTCATGTCACCAAAACTTTTTGGCAACAAAGATTTTAAAATAGAACAAGCACTGTCTGGTCACTTCATTATGATTTACAGTAAGCAGTGAAATGGAAGGATCCAATATAGCTTTAATAAAGTGTGCAACAGTATCAGAGAGGCAGAAAGCTCCAGGGGAATAGCAGACCAAGGATTAGGAAGATTACTGTATAATGATTTGCAGAATGCATTCTACAATTTCCCAGTTAGTAACTGAATTGTGAGCAAACATGACATGCAGTCTCTTCCTTTCTCTTCTTACTGAAATCTGTAGAACAGGACAAAGCCAATCCATAAACTCCCCACCAGATCATAAGCATGCTCATAAGAACCATCTACATGAAATGCTGAAGGAATAGTAGATGAATAGGATGCAACCATCCAGATTTGGAGGTTCTGGAAACAGTTAAAGTAGTGTCTTCACTCTTTGGTAATAAAGCAAAGGGTCCTTTCATAGTCAAGCATGTTTAAGGCCTCTTTTATTTTGCTTCTGAAGTAGAGCAAGATCAAAGCACAGCTTTGTGGAGAAACCTCCCAGTTGTGTCTCTAAAATACAGCACAGTTACAGGTCTTCAGAACTGTCTGGAGCAACATCCTACTATGGAAGAGGTGAATTCAGTACAGTTGAATGGAATGGAGGAGTATGCTCTATGAATCTTGCTTCTGTTGTTACTGAAATCTGCCCAGTCAGGCCCTGGGATCTAAGAGGAGTTGTTAATATTGTTGAGGTGTCTCAGCTGTGAGAGGGTGCTGCACAGCAAAATGCCTCAGAACGATGTTGCAGGGATAGTGAAGACAAAGGGTTTTAATGTTTTGTTCATATGTCTGATTTGGAAAATAGAAGTCAAGGAATTTCATAGGAGCAGAGACATTGAGGAATTAAAACCATTCATCTGATATATCAAACTATTTATTGAACAGAAGCTTTTAAATCCATAAGGTTGTGGTGGCAGATAAGAGAAACTGGAGAAGCCACAGAAGAAATGGTCAGATCTTATTGAGAGCTGACACCCAGGTTTTGACAAAGGCTCAGTCAAGTGGGTTCTTCCAAGCCTTGGATCAAGGCATTATTGTGATCACGTACCTTTGGCTTCTAAGATGTTGGAGAGCAGCCTCCTCTTCTGGTGATGCCAGAAAGATTGACAACCTGGAGTGTTTTGCATCCCTGTCTAACAAATGTACTGTACACGAGGGATATAAAGAATAAATAGCTGCTTACCTTCAGCCACTTCACTGTAATATCCTTTATTATGTCTGATCAGGATGTTTGCCCAGGAGGCTTCCCAGAGCATGCACATGATTATCATGTCAGTTAGAGCATTATGGTAATAATGTTTACATTTAGATGTGCTTCCTCTCCCAGCATCTCCAAGGAATTGGCACATGTAAAAGATTTAATTGCAGAGCTTTGCCACTGCTGGTATGGGCTCGGAGGCCTACCAGATGCCTTGCTGAGTGAGTCAGTAGTCAGTGATTTTTGGCTGCTACAGAGCTTGATGCAGTGATCAGAAAATGTCTGCCAAAATGAGGTGTCAAGAAATGTTTGTTTTCTTACCGGATCTGGATATGCTTCTAGTTTTGTTTTACACTTCTAAATACTTCTCTAGATGTATCTGGGAGGTTGGTAGACAGCTGTGGCAGATGTCATAACACAAGGCATTGTTCTTTGTCCTGGAGCTGTATGTGTGGGTTTGTTTGCTTAACCATTGGGTGGGCATGGCATGGCTGATGCAGCAAATCGATGCCTCTGAGTCTAGGTCCTGCCCTTAATTCAGGCTGGAGAAATCCTTGATACTCAGTGTTTTGAAAGTAGGCAAAGAAGTTGCTAATAGAGTTCTCATATTTATTCCAGGATGAAGAAAAAAGTAATTGACTTAAAATAACGATAGTAAAAGTTAGACCAGAGTTTATAGTACTTTATTGTCTCTGCCACTGGTCTTGTGTTTTGCAGCAGTGCTATTAGAGCATTACTCATGGCCGAGAGAATATCCCCGAAGAGGTTTTCACAGTTCATGTGTCAGACAGGAATGCAAAGGATCAATTTACAGCCACAGACAAAGATCTGAAAATATCCAGGGGGACCTGGGAGAATGCTTCTCACCCCAAATAGTTTTACTGATTTAACTGATTCCACTTGTCTGACTGCAGACTGTTCTCACCCAACGCGGAGTTAATTTCTGAGTGGCAGCAATAAAGACACTGTATGTAGAGGGCACTGAGAGTAGGAACATGAAACATAAAACAGTGTTTCCCTCCTTGCAGTCTCTTCTGTTACAAAACTAAAGAGAATTTCAGTGTGTTCTGGAAGGCTCCTGAGTGCACTGCTGTATTCCAGGGAGAAACCTGCTGGTGCTGTGCAGCTCTGTGTCCGTGAGTGACTTGCTGTGTTTAGCAGATCATCCTTTACTGCTCAGTTGTAGCTGTCAGAAAAAGGCAGGCATCAAGTGGAGGGGTTGTATTTAAAAGTGGATCAGATGGTTGGAATGATCTATAAGCTGAGCAGAGCAGCTTGAAGTAGTTTACTGGTTCTGTTGGACCAGCTTCTACCTCACCTGAAAGCTGGTAGTGGTTGGAAACTCATTTGCTTCTTAGATGGGTTTGTTCTACTGTAGTTTAAAGTTTCCTGGCAAACTTAAGAGAAAAACAGAGGATGTATTAATCTGTTTAGGAGAGACAGTTTTGAGGTTAACCTTTCTTCTTTTCATGTAATTTGAACCAGAATTTGGAAAGTCAGGCCTTGATCTTAGAGATATTTCTGTATTTATTCAGCAAGAGCTGGCAGGAGGAGTTTCAGTTGGTTATCTGGCAATGGTCTGTCTGGATGAGCACACATCCAGCTCATCCTCTTTCAAGTCTCACAAACATTTGTTGCTTTTAAGACTGGGGGGGGGGGGGGAGGAAAATTTTTTGTTTGGATTTATAACCAAAGATTTTNTTGCTGTGATTTCTAACCCAAGATGATTGCACAAATGAAGGGAACAGTTAGGATTTAGGGGGGAAAAGGGCAGGTGCACTGCACTGAAACCCAGCGCTGAGCACACCCAGGGTGGCTGCGCTGCCTGCCTGTGCCTGTGCCTAGGAGAGAGGCGTGTTTTATTTTCCCTGCTTATTCATTTTCTGAGTCATTCATCTTGTGCTATAGCTATTGAAAACTGTAACAGAGTCTGGGAAGCGCTTGGCTTTTGAGTGCTGCCTCCTGATTGGACTAGGGAATGCTGCTGCTCGGGAATAATGTGTGAATACCATCTGCTCCGAGGAGCTGGGAGCCTGAGTGAATTTTGCTTGGAGAGGCACCTTTAGCCAGGACTCCAGGCAAGGGGAGCAGGCTCGCTTTTGCTGTTTCTTAGCCAAACTTTTAGCTGTCGCTGGATCTCCTTTCTGTTTCTCTGTTAAACTTTTGTGTGTTTTGCTCGAGGGCTGAAGTGCTTCTCCTGTGGGTTTTGGGGCTGGTTCCCCCCCCCCCCCCCCCCCCCCCCCCCTTTTTTTTTTTCCTTTCCCCCTGCATGGGATTTCTTCTGGGGTTCAGCATGCACACCAAATGGGGAAATAAATCAGCAAGTCTTGCAGCTGTGTATGGCAGCACAACAGTTAACATGGAACGTCTGAGTTACTTTGAGAAACTACTTCCAAAAATTTGACCTGCTCACTACAAGGTAAGCAGTTAAGGACTTTGCAATTACAGGGGCTGACTTTTTACTTGCACAGAGGTTTTGTTTTGTTGGGAATGAATATGTCTCATTTGAAATGTGCAGTTGCTTTGTAGCAATGCCTGAGATCAAAGGCTGTGTTTTGTCTCAGAATTTCTTTAATGAGCCCAAAGAAAGGAGCAGAGTTGGAACAATGATTTTCTTGAGCTCTTTTGTATAGAACTTGTTTCACGATAGGTCTTAATGCAAACTTTCTGCCTGTGTTTTTCGGTTTGCATCTTTACGAAGGGAGCTCTCTCAACTCTCATTTACCTGGTTATGGACTCCCTTTTGCAGGCTGTTATCTCAGATGAAACACAGCTGTTATTCAGCAGTCCAGATTTGCAGTCAAATGGTGCATTCCACTTCAATAAGACAAGATGTAGTTCGTGAGCCCATTAAATCCTGCTCACTAATGACCTGCTGCTGGTGTAGACTCGGTCACTAGGGGGAAAACTGTAGCCATTCCTTTATCCCCAAAACAACAGGCCTGACACCAACACGATTGATGGGCTCTCTCCTATTACTGTTAGCACACACTTAACTTTTTGATGCTCCTGTTTAAAACGTAGTTATAGTTGATTTTTTTTTCCCCCCTGAAGGCTACATTCCAATCAGATACTTCTACCTCCACAAGGCAAAGTTAGTTAAGGGAGGACATGGAATAGTGATGTTTTACAAAATCTTAGGCAGTGAGTCAGGATATTCCATTTACTGTTGTCTGCTCCGGTGGGAAATCTGTAAAGCATATTTGTAAGACTTTGCTTGCTGAAGGCTTCAGTGTAATATTTTTTTTTTCTTACAAATATCTGGGTTTTAGCTCTCTCTTCTGTGCTAGTATGTTAATTCTAACTGTACAGTAAGTAAGTTGCATGTGCTTACATGTGTTGTAAGAGAAGTGTTCAGTACCTGGATTTAAGGGAATGGTGGATTTATGTAACTGGTACTTGATCTAACATCAAGATTTTCATATTGAATCTATTTTACATAAGCAAGAGGAGCTCCTACATCTAGTAGATGCTTTCTTACACTCAGGCCTTTTGAGCTCATGTTCCTGTAGTACAGCAAAGAGCTGTTGCTGTCTGCAGTTTCACTAAAAACCAGAAAGAAGATTAACAATTCCATGTCTTTGCACTTAGCTTTTTTTTTTTTTTTTTTTCATCAAACTCAATTCTTTTAATAGATGAAAAAAAAAAAAACTTACTTTGTTGAAACCTGAATCAGGAAAATTGTTGCAAGCCAAAGAAGGCCTGAAACACACTGAGGTATAAGAGCAGTGCAGTCTATTGCCTGGTGGTCACTGTTAGAATATAGGGTATAGGGATGAAGGTCTCGCTGTGCCTGGTGCAAGCCCAGTGTGTGTCTCTCATTGTACATGTGTTAAAAAGCTTGAAAGTTCAGGCATGTACCAGTGTAAATGGGGATTTCCAGTAATGATCACTTTTCTGGGAATAAAAACTCTGTTCCTTGCTCATTGCTGCTGATAATAATACTCACATAGGTGGTTTTGGTGGAAATACTCTGTCGGTCTGAGATATTCCAGGTGCTTTTTTTTACTCTGTCATTTGGTCAGGCAAATGACTATAAAGAAGTAGCATGAGGAATAAAATGTTGACCTTTGAACTCCAAAGGTGAAGATCACTTCCATTCCAGACATAGCAGAGTGGTTTTTAGCTGTTGGTAGTAGTGACCAAGTATCAGCTATAACTGATGGTCTACAGGACAGTGGAATTGGAGCTTTTTGATTCAGTGGTATGTATGTGGGCACAGATCAAGCAGCAGTTGGCTGTAAAAGCCTAAGTATTTTTTGCTTAGAATGGACAAACTTACTATGCCTCCCCTTTGTCAAACACAGCAGTTACTTGCTTCAGTGGTAACTGTGATAGATGTTTTTGCATGGATAGAGTTTATTGTTTAGGGACTTAACACACAGTCCTTCTGCAGAGGGTTAGATCTGCTACAGCCTTCAACAAAGCCTTCCACAACTTAGTACTGCTTAATATTTCCTTTTAATGTGATCTTGGGTAGCTGCAAAGCATTTGTTGTCTGCCTGCCTGTTGCCAATATGTTTGTATGATCATCAATACTGCAGTGCTTAAGTGCTTTTCACTCTCTAATCCAGGTATCTTCATGCCAGCTTAAATGCATCGCTCTTTTCCTGTCCGTGTAAAGGGGAGCTGAATTAGAAGTGGCTTGCCCAAGGTCACACACAGGAAGCTTTTATCATTGTATTGTAGCTGCATTGGATCTTCTGTTCTCCTCATTTGCTCTTCAGACTTTCTTTGTCCACCACTGTCTTCTTCCTTGTCCATTTCCCTTTCTTTACTCTTACCTTCTTCTCTTCCTGCCACCTCAACAAATAAATAATTGCTGGAGGACATTTGCCATTTTGCTGTGGAGAGCAATAGCTACCTGACATGTCCATATGAACTTAGAACATCTCAGTTCTGGGATTTTTCAGCAGATCAGGGACTAGGGCATCTCTCTGACAAGGAAAGGCTGAGAGACCTGAGACTCTTCAGAGGAGCAGCCTGAGAGGAGATCTTATGAATGCTTATTGATATCTGAAGGGTGGGGGTGAGAGGATGGGGCCAGAATCTTTTCAGTGGTTCCCAGCAACAGGACAAGTGACAACAAGTACAAACTAGAACCCAGGGAGTTCCACCTAAAAGATTCTTCACTTTGAGGGTGCTGAAGCCCTGGATCAGGTTACCAAGAGAGGTTGTGGAGCCTCCTTCTCTGAAGAAATTCCAACCCCCTCTGGGCCAACCTGCTGTAGGCAAAGCTGCTTTAGCAGGGCGGTTGGACTAGGTGATCTGCAGAGGTCCTTTCCAACCCTGTCATGCTGGGATTCTGGGATTTGGTGCTTATTTCCTTGAAGATGAAGAACTGTCATTTTCACTATAGAAAAGAGTACTTTCTTGCTGAAGTGGCAACTCTGACAAGCACTACACTGTTGTGCATTTACAGCTTCATTTCAGGAACCCACGGAGATTTCCTTTCTCTTCTCCACCACAATTCTCTTGCCTGACTCAGTTGCCAGACTTTGACTGTTCAGTCTCACTTAAATCACAAAGAATGTGGCTCCCTCTCCCATACTTGGTGCCTGGACTCTAAATCAGTACATTTTTATTGAACTTCAGCTTAAGACAAATCTGACCTACCTAGGATATAGGCTCCCAGTTTGCAGACATGAACCAGAGTGATGAGGCACTACCATGAACATTAAAGTACTTTGCATGTATCTGTGCTAGCTATTTCTGTTGCCTTTTATATAATCTAATATCCCTTTGCCAAGGAGTAAAATGTAATAGGAACTATTCTTGTGTGCTTGGAAGTATTTTTGCTGGCTCTCAGCTCCTCTGAATAGATGCCGCCTCCTGCTATGAGGTCATTGCTTGTGGTGCTTGCCAGTAGAAGATAAAAATTTAAATAATCAAGATAAAAATCAAGATAAGTCAACAAAAGCAAGATAAAAAAATGGCTATCTTGCTTCCATTTAGGTCAGATGAAGTATAGAAGCCAATGTTTTAAACACAAGAGAAGCATTAATGGAGAGAGGACTTCCGAGAAACTGGGACAGTCTAGAGGCGAGCACAGCAGACCAGAGAATTCCTGGTTTGTGTTTCAAGCTATATGAAACCATTTTGCAGAGCAGCTGTGGAAGTGAAAACCAGCAAATGTAGGTTTGATTTTGAGTTTCCCCATGGAAATTTTGAAAGTCCTTCTTTCTTTCAAGGTATTTACACTCAGCTCTGCTCCTTTCTCACAGGAGACTCTGCTAACCACCTTGGGTAGGTTCTCTTTGTTTCTCCTGACCCAGGATCTCTGACCTCTTCTGCTGTGAGCAATATGTAGTGACTGAAACAGGGACTGGAAATGAGCAGCTTCTCTTTCCTCCAGTTCTAGGAATTTACTCTTGAATAAATGCAGCCAGAGCTGTGTGGCTGCTATGTAAGGGGCATTTGAGTGACCAGAAGCAGATTTTCTACAGAATGAATTCTTTCTCTGAGAAAATTCAGCTAATTTCACCTTTCTACATTTTTTTAATGCAAACTTGTCTTTTGAGACAGTGTTTATAATGTTCCAATGTCTTACTCTTTGACTTTTATACTGTCTAAAGCAATGCCATTCCTACTACCAGCAATGAAAAAATACAACCTGATTTTATACTGCTGAAAGACCATCAGACAATGGGGATTTTTCTTTCAATTATCAACCTAGCCCTTAACTCCTTGGAGCCGATGCTTTTAAACTGTTAACCGCTACATGTAAATCAAACTTGGTCAAAACCTGAGCAGTTTTTATATGGTTTTCCTGGTAATTTGCAAAAGTATACACTGCATTGTGCTCTAGCCTCAGATTTCATTCCAAACCCTGCTCTGTGCTACCTGCTGCCCTTCTGTACTCACCCTGCTGCAGCTGCTGTGGTTGGCACTGTGCTAAGCGGCGGCTGCTGCCTAACCTCTAGCACTGTGTGGGTGTTGTGCCAAGAGAAGCTACAGAAGAATAACCACAAACCTACATTAGTGATCCTCCCAGCCATGAACTGAATCATAGGATCAGTCAGGGTTGGAAGGGACCACAAGGATCATGCAGTTCCAACCCCCCTGCCATGGGCAGGGACACCCTACCCTAGATCAGGCTGGCCAGAGCCTCATCCAGCCTGGCCTTAAACACCTCCAGGGATGGGGCCTCAATCACCTCCCTGGGCAACCCATTCCAGGCTCTCACCACTCTCATGCTGAAGAACTTCCTCCTCATGTCCAGTCTGAATCTCCCCACCTCCAGCTTTGCTCCATTCTCCCTAGTCCTGTCACTACCTGATTGCCTAAAAAGTCCCTCCACAGCTTTTTTTGTAGCCCCCTTCAGATCTTGGAAAACCACAAGAAGGTCACCTGGGAGCCTCCTCTTCTCCAGACTAAACAGCCCCAACTCCTTCAGTCTGTCACACAGTATCACAGTATCACAGTATAGCAAGGTTGGAAGAGACCTCAAAGATCATCAAGTCTAACCCACTACCACAGACCTCAAGACTAGACCATGGCACCAAGTGCCATGTCCAAATGTGCCTTGAACACCTCCAGGGATGGTCCTCATAGCAGAGGTGCTCCAGCCCTCTGAGCATTCTCGTGGCCCTCCTCTGGACACACTCCAGCATGTCCACATCCCTCTTGTCCCAGGGGCTCCAGAACTGTATGCAGTATTCCCGGTGGGGTCTCACCAGAGTGGAGTAGAAGGGGAGAATCACCTCCCTCACCCTGCTGGCCACACTTCTCCTGATGCAGCCCAGGCTCTGGTTGCCTTTCTGGGCTGCCAGTGCACACTGCTGGCTCATGTTGAGCTTCTCATCCACCAGCACCCCCAGAACAGAAGATTTGTACCTCTTTCATGAGGATTAGCTTAGGCTGCAGGGCCCTTCTCTCTGGGGTTCTCATTACTGGGGACTGTCACTAACAAACTGCTGTGCTAACTGTGTCACAGGCCTCCAGCAGGCTGAGGGTGAGGCTGAGAGAGCCATGGGTACTTCAGCAGAGACTGCAGGTTAAACCTGAAGTGGATTGTATGATCACACAGAATCACAGAATGCCAGCTTGGAAGAGACCCCAAGGATCATCTGGTCCAACCTTCCTAGGTGATAGTGAGATAGCTCAGCACCCTGTAAAGCTAAGTCTAGAATATAAAGCTGTTAAAGATCTTGCTTCAGGATGAGGTTCCTTAATATTTCAAATAATAAATATTTGTAGATCATTTGTGTATAATCCACACTACTTTAGCTATAAATATTTATATACCAAATAATAAGGAAATCTAAAAGGAGCAGCCTAACATAATATTAAAAAATGTCTATTTCCAGCCTTTCCTGCTGAAGTCCCATACAGCATCATAGAATTGTAGAATTGTCAGGTTTGGAAGGGCCCTCAAAGATTATCCAGCTCCAACCCCCCTGCCATGGATAGGGACACCTCGCACTAGATCAAGTTGCTCAGAGCTCCATCCAGCCTTGGCCTTAAAAACTTCCAGGGATGGGGCTTCTACCACCTCCCTGGGCAACCTGTTCCTGAGCTTCTGATCCTGACCTCAGCAACTTCAAGGCAGGATGAAAACCTCCCTTGTTTAAAGACTGCAATTTTTAATTAAGTAGCATGGAACTGAAGGCAAAAAGTATTGCCAGTTGAATCGAGTCTTGTACTTAAGTTCTGTCATGTCTGACAGAACTAAGATTAAATGGTTTAGGGACTGTGCAGAAAAATTCCATCTCTAGAGTAAATGTAAGGTTTGAAAATAGCTATCTTGTCGGGAGGAGTGTTTGAAGAGAGCAATACTTTAATTGTTTCTAATACCTTTGACTGAAGCAAGAGGATGTGGTTTAGATTAGGGCAGTGTGTTTTTCAAGCTGCAGTTCATGAAATGGCTGCTGGGTACATCTGCAGTTTATAGATTTTCATAGAGAAATTTCCTGACAGCATTAATTGGAGAAATGGTGATAATTATTAATAGGATTATAAAGAAATGGAGAATGCTCATAGCAAGTGCAAGCCAGTGCTTTTAATACAGTTCGTGTGGGTGAATTCAGGGGGGGAGTAAGAGAGAACAAGTCTGTTCTTGGAGAAAAAATCCTTACAGAAAGATTCATCTCTTAATACATACAATTGTTCCCTCACATTTCTTATAACTTTATCCACATGGTTTTATCTCTAAAAGCAAAGTGTGTGTCTCCCCTACCCCTTACAATGCTCAGAAGAAGTAGTGCTGGTGTCAGAAGATGACATGAACTTTCCTCCTGAGAGTGCTGAATAACATCGTAGCTGTGGAAAATGTGGAATTAGAGGATGTTCCAACAGCCAGATTTTCAGAGCAGTGAAAAAGACTTTTTTTAATGAGTGGAATGAAAAGATTCCAGAAGAAAGAACAGGTTAACAGCTTGTTGGCCTGTCTGTCACTCTGTCGTGCTCAAACGCTGAAGATCTCCTGCAGTGTTAAGAGCAAAGCCCTTCAGGTTTTCGAGCACAAGGGTAGCTGACTACCTGCCTTTGAGAGAGCTGCTGGTGTTCAGGGCTGGAGCAGCTTCCTTAAGGGAATATCTAACAAGATCTGTCAAAGTCTTGAGCTCCGTGACAGCAGGGCTCTCCTCACTTTGTATAAAGTCATCAGTCCAAATAGGTCATTCCTCTTCTTAAAGACATTTACAAATTAACAAGAAAGATCTTCTCCTCTTGTATTTCAAGTCTAAATTAATTTTAGAGTAGGAAAAAGTTGTTTTGAGCTTTGTCCAGCATTCTGTCAATAGCACAACAATCCAAGAAATAATCAGACAGATTGTCTCATAATTTTGTTTTCATTTATGTATGTCAGGGATGGGAAGAGAAATGGCATCCAGCACTGAACTGTTACTGAATTCCAGTAGCATATCTTAGTATTTTTGGTCAAGAAAGTGAAAAAGGCTTTTGTCAGACAGCACTACCTAGAATTGTTGATACCTAGGTGCCTGCCACCTTTCTCTTGACAGCTTTCCCCTCTCCAGGGGAACCAATAGATAAACCATCGATCTGGAGAGTACTTTAGAAAGGCCCTTTGTGCCCTGTACAGTGACCAGGCTTAGAAGTAGTTGTGAAATGGCAGGATTTAAGTAATTAATTTCTGATATCTCTATGCATATGTGGGAAATAAGCCAGTTCAGTTCAGTGGATTTACTTTAGGTTTCCATTTAACTTTAATCCTAACCTCTTGGACCTAAACCCTTCCCTCTTCTTGTGTGTGTACATTCTAGGTACTGAATCATTTGTGGTAACAGGTGCTGAAATGCTTGGCTTGCCTGTTTTTCATTCACCTCCTCTTTGATGATAGGGGTCATGAACTTGATGGGAATTAGTTACTGTTGGGACTGAGCCTTGACACTACTTAACCTGCTAAGTGCAGCACTGTCTAGAAAAACACAACTGGGCAAACAAAGGCTACAAAGTCCTTTGTTAATCTGGGAGTTTAAGGCAGTACTCATCTGTTTTTTTCTTGAAACCTGGACCATTCCTTCTGTGATGAAGGGAAGCAGTGTCCCATCAGCTCTTTGGAAAGGTGTCACCACTTCATGTAGAATTACAAGGAAAGAGACTGCATCTCTTTAATTTACTATCCTTAACCAGGATGACTTGCTGGAGCATGTCCAGAGAAGGGCAACAAAGCTGATGAAAGGTCCAAAGAACAAGTCTTATGAGGAGTAGCTGAGGGAACTGGAATTGTTTATTCTGGAGAAGAGGAGGCTGAGGGGAGACCTCATCGCTCTCTAAAACTCCTTGAAAGGAGGTTGTAGTGAGATGAGGTTTGTATCTGGTGATAAAATAAGAGGAAATGGCCTGAAATTGTGCCAGGGGAGGTTTAAATTGGATATTAGGAACAATTTCTTTACTGAAAGAGTCATCATGCATTGGAAGAGGTTGCCTAGGGAGGTGGTGGAGTCACTGTCTCTGGACTTGGCACCTGGGCACACGGTTTAATGGCCATAGTGGCCAAAAGGCTGACAGCTGGACTCAGTTATCTTAGAAGTTTTTTCCAACTGAAACAATTCTATAATTCTATGGCTAGGACAAGAGGAAACAGAACCATTCTGTCCTCTCTGAAGTATGTCTTCATATAAATTAAGTTCCTTGGTGAGCCAGCAGCTTACACTTGCATTTTTTTCTAGTCTTTTTTACATTGCAGTGCTGTTTAAGTACACGGAGAAAGCCTCACAGAATGTGCTCTCATTTCTTCAAAGGGAAAACGTTGACTTACAAAGTCTGGTGGTGTCTGAGGAAGAAGAGCACATGATTTTACTTGACACTCTTGGGGATGAAGACCTTACATGTTGTAAACTTACCAGTGTTATAGAAATTTGTAAATTACCAAATTCTATACTCTCTACAGCATGAATGTTTTGCAAACATTGATGCTTTGTCAGTTCAGTCTTGGCGCCCAGCATCATGCTCACTGCAAATGGATCTCCCATCAAGAAATTCTTAAATATTTTAAGCTGATTATATATGTACATATTTTGGTGTGGGATAGAGATTAAATATAAATCAAAAACCAACACAAACATATTCCCCATCGGACTATAATTAGCTTCCTCCTACTGCAAAAAACTTGTATCCCACTAGATGTAACATATGGATATGCTGAAAACGCTACAATGTTTAAGAGTTAAGTGCCCATCTCTTACAGATGCTTTGCATGTGTTCTCTGGAGGCCTGGACAAGGAGCTGTGCTTTCATCTGTCCTGATTTCTAATGAATTCATCCCTGTTTTTCATCCAGTGAATGGGCAGGATGTGCACCCCAAGATAAAAGATAGTAATTTTTTCAGTTTCTGATCTTCCCATGTTTCAGGGTGCATTGAAAACTGTCAGCTCTTCACTACTCGTTTCCTCTTTTACTGCTTAAATTCTTTGTTAGGAGATTTTTGTCTTGTTCTGTGAATTGCTTGGTGCATTTAGTATAGTTTGTCCCTGCCAGACTTCTTATTAAGTAGAGCTGGTTTCAATAAATCATTGTAGCTCTGGAAAGTGTGGAGTTCCAGTTGTGGCAGTTCAGAAGAAGGAGGGGGAAATAGGAATTTGAGAGCTTTGCCAGCTTGGTAAAGGGCAAAAGTAATTCTTAGGGGAAGAGTTTGAACAGGGAGGTCTGTCTGTGACAGGAGAAGATTGTGAATATCATTCTCTTACAGGTAGGATTAATATTTCATCTGTAAGAGGTGGAAAAAAGTCTGTGGTTGACAACAGTAGAAACTGAGTAGATTCAGCTTATTCTGTCAAGTGTCTTCCTCAACATGCAGGATAACGTTCTTCAAGGAGTGGAGAAGCAGCGATCTGTCTGAAGTAAGTTAGCTCAGAGACACTGGAACAAGTTGTACAGCATTTATCTCAGCTGGTCACTGCCTTGCTCTCCTGAGCACCAAACCAGCACAAAACTACCCTCAGCACCCCAGCCTTGCAAACTGCTCAGCTGGAGTCTGGACACAAAGTTACTGGAGGAGACTCAGCTCCTAAATACAAGCAGCGAGGGATTCACAGTCACTTCCTCCAAGCTCAAGAAATGTGCATTTCTTTGAGTGAAAAACTGAGCAGGGGTGGAAGGAAAGCTACACATATGAGACAAGAGCTGCTGATAAAAGTCATGTGGAAGCAAGAGGTTCACAATATGTGGGGAAAGGGCCTGGTGTCTTGGGAGAGTATTGTATCCAGCTGTGGGCTCCCCAGTTCAAGAGGGACAGCATATACTTAAGAGTGTCCATGTGTCTTAAAGAGGAAAGCTGAGACCTGGGGCTGTTGAGTCTGGAAAAGAGAGCACTGAGGTCTTACAAATGTTTACAAGTATCTGAAGGGTGGGTGTCAAGAAGTAGGTGCCAGTCTCTTGTCAGTGGTATCCTGGGATAGGACAAGGGACAGGGGCTACAAACTAGAACACAGGGAGCTTCAGCACAACGTGAGGAACAACTTCTTTATTGTAAGGGTGACGAAGCACTGGAAGAGGCTGTCCAGAGAGGCTGTGGGTTCCTTCTCTAGAGACTTTCAAGACCCATCCAGATGCGGTCCTGTGTGACCCACCCTAGGTGATCCTGCTTTGGCAGGGGGTTTAGACTTGATGATCTTCAGAGGCCCCTTCCACCCCCTACCATTCTAGGAGTCTCTGATAATCTGCTGCTGGGTGACTGGAGTCTCCTTGCAGGCTGGCAGGTGCCCCAGATGCTGCCTGATCTTGGCTTTCCCTCCTGGGGAAGGTCCCGGGCACTTCTATGTCTGGCCTCTTGCTTGCTGGTGGCTGGGCCTCTGGGCTGCCAGCCCTCCTCTTCCAGGTTTGCTGCAGCTCCACACGGGAGCGCTGGCTGCCCTGGCTGGGAGTGGAGGGCCCGGGCACAGTCTCCTCCGGGTCCTGCTGGTGTTCTTGCTCCCCTTGGGTGGAAACAGGAGCAGACGGGGAGCTGGCAGGACCATCACTGAGGGCAGCTGCTGAGCTGGTGAGAGCAGGAGTGCCCCTTTGGGTGGCAGTGGGGCTTGGAGCAGCTGCACGTCTGCTCTCCTGCTCCTCAGCAGCTCTGGTGTCACCCAGGCCCATCCGCCGCAGGGCTGCCTCGCTGCACTCGTCCTCGATGGTTTCCAGCAGCTGGCGGACGAAGCCCCTTGTGCATCCGCCCAGGGTGGGCAGCAGCAGCTGGATGAGGGCTTCTTTGTCTGGGCCAGAGACACACAGAGCGTGCAGGATGGAGTCCTGTGTGTCTGCCAGGCGATGTCCCTCCAAACTCCGCCCCAGCGCCGGTCCCAGCCACAGCTCCACGGACCGGAGCAGATCTCGGTGGCCTCGGAAGAGGGATGCCCAGCGGTGAGGGTAGGGGCCACCGATGGGAGCCGCGGGCAGCAGCCCCAGAGCTCCCGGCAGGGAAGCCTGGCGGGCGACGACTGATGGTCTCACAGCATGCTCCTGGAAGTTGTCGTCCCGCCGCACCGAGTGCATGATGGATGTTACCGCCCTCTTGCAGAGGGGGCACTCGGGCCTTGTCTCAGCCCACTGCAGGATGCACAGTTAGTAGAATCGAGGGAGGCATGGCATCACAAAGCTGCCGTCCTCCCAGCTGTCCAGGCATATCGGACAGCGGTCCTCCAGCTCTGTGGCCATCCTCCCTCCTGGCTGCAGTGGGCTGAGAGGAGCAGGGGGTGACAAGCTGTTCCCTGTTACTGCTGCAGCAGTGGTTGGTGTCGCACTAGAAAGAGAAGAGAGGCCATGGTCATGGGGCTGGCCAGGGACAGGGTGGAAGAAATAC
Organism: Ramphastos sulfuratus; assembly: GCA_013399055.1. Lineage (NCBI taxonomy): Eukaryota > Metazoa > Chordata > Aves > Piciformes > Ramphastidae > Ramphastos > Ramphastos sulfuratus. The sequence goes on from WBNM01041452.1 coordinate 179,401, forward strand.
CCTGATCTCTCAAGAAGGAAACCCTCCCATCTCCCCAGGCTGAGGTGTCCCCTCTCAGGTCACCTCTGCTGTTGTGAGTGCGCTTCTCGACTGCCCTGGCTGCCTGAAGCTGGCAGGGCCGGGGATGACTCTGCAGTGGCTCTGCCACGAGAAACGCAGGGAGACACGGGAGACGCACAAGACACTCCATGAACCAGCCCCAAAACTTCGCTCAGCACCAAGTCTGGAGACGAAGTGACTGCATAAGGCTGGGCGCCCACTCCTAGGCACCGAGAGATGTGTGGTCATAATCTGTCGCTGGGTGACATCACAGTCTGTCACCTGGGGATGTGACAACAGGCCATCCTCGCCCGTGGTGCTTTTGCAACCAGCGCTGTGGCCCTGGCACACATCTGGGTCCATCCCCACTCTCTTGTGTTGTGCTTGGCAGGGCTAGTTCATGCCAGTCACCAAGGTCTCAGCCATGTCTTCCCAGAGCCCCATCAGGCCACTCTGCCTGTGGTAGACGTCTCCAGGCACATATGGCGAGAGGGTTCACTGGGTAACAGCTCATGGGTCTCTTGGAGCCTGTAAGGCAAAGACCCACAGACTCTCCCCACGTCCCAGCTCTGCTGGCCAGCCCCGCGTGCTCTCCCTGCCTCCTTCCTCAAGTGGTCAATGGCAGCAGTGGCTTCATCCTCTGGGTTTTCTCCTGTTTCTTCTGTTTGCCCATCCAAACCCTTCTATGCCTCTGTTATTCTCTAATTGGATCTTCATGCCAAATCTCTCGTCCTTGATCAAACTGTGATAGTGCAGAGCAGTTTCCCACACCACTTCTCTGTAGCCAGCATTTTAGATGCAGCTTAGGGGGTCGGTCACAGAAGAGGTGTCCAGTATATTAACCCCTCTTAGGCCATGTTTGTACTTTGGTTACTGGCTTTTTAATGGTTAAGATAAGGCTATTATCATACCGTAAATGGGCAGTGCCTTGCTTCTGCAGCTCAGCTCCCCAACCTTCTCAAGGTTAAAGCTTTAGGCATGCAAGAGGCAGGCTTGAAAGAATCGCCCCATTTACAGAATCAGTTCCTGCAGGAACAGACAGAAACCACAGAGGTTCGGCTGTTCAAAATCAGCCCTGATTTTCCTCAAAGCATCTCAGAAGCTACTTGATTCGACAGCTGGACTTGATGATCTGAGAGGTCTTCTCCAATGGAGATACTTCTATGAGTCTAAAATTCCCACCCCTAGATTTCCATCTGCCTTTCCCATGGATTCAGACTAGCACACAGCACATTTCTTTCACCCACAGATTGATCCCTGTGACAAGACAAACAGTATCTGTTAAGGTCCGAGGTGGTGATCTTCTTGTTTTAATAAACCCTTTAGTACGACGCTGGCTTCCTCGCTGTTACTACTCCTTAGTGCATTGGGACTGACCTAACATATATTCTTTTAAGATTTTTATTACTTATGCTAAGTAAGCATCAGGCCATGTTAAAATCACATCTGGCTTGAAACTTACTTTTGGAAATGCTAATTTATGAAGTGCGATGCAAAATGATTTTGCAAACTGTCCTGTGCAGGTTAGGCTTGGAAATACTTATTTCAGGTTTTTTTCCTTTTTTTTTTTTTTCTTCCTTTTTTTTTTTTAATTGCTGCTTGCTACAATGCTTTGATAACAGCCATCAAATTTTACAGCTATCACTATAATCTCACTGCTGTCAACCATCTGCATCACTCTTCATGTTCTATAGAAACTGAAGAGAAAACAAATACACAGTGAATTTTAGGCAGCACATCACTCCTGTTAATGGAGTTTTGTATACAGACTATCATCACTGTGTAATGTCTGTGCAAATAATCTCATGGAAACCAGAAAGAATCGACATACAAGTAGATTCCTTAATGGTTTCAAGCCCTTAGGACTGTGTTACAGGTGTCAGGGGTGGCTGCAAAATGTTTGAATTATACAGAAGTCTGGACACTTAGTGTTATAACCTCTGGCTGAAAGATTTTCACTTCATGGACTCTGAACGTGACATTTTTCTGAACAAAGGTATCAGGTGAACAACATACAAGTGGTTCTTGGTTATAGACCTGATCTATACACATGGTGAAGGGCTGTGAGCAGGAAAAAAATTGCAGAGTACCCTTCAAACTGCAGAGAAGAGTGGCAAAATCTTACTTTGATTCAAGAGAAACCTGGGCAGAAAGGGTGGAGAAGCACTACCCTGTCAAGTAGTTGATCAGCATTTGTATTAGCCTGTGTACTTCTGCTTAGAGCCTAGAAGAGGCAAGACTGTGTAAAGACAGATGGAAAAAAGCAGTGACCCAGATAAGAGTAGTCTGTGTCCTGCAGCCTAACTCTGTCCACACAGTGTTGTGTTCTGTGGCTTTAGAGAAGTCATTTACTCCTCCTTTCTCCTCATCATCCATCTGTAAATAAAAGCTGCCAGATGTCACAGCTAATGCAGGATTTCCTGTACTTCACCTTCCAGTCCTGTGATCCACTTAAAACCATGTGCAATATTACTTTTCTTGTGCTTCCCTTACACTTCACTACAAAACCTGAGTTTAAATATCACCTCACAGCCAGCTACCTCCTTTGCCGTGCTCTCCTGACTTCTTTTGGCTTCTTAGCAGTGCCCTATGGGTAGTGCAAGCAGTGGTCAGAGAAGGTCCAATGTTGTTGGACAGGTGGAAATACAGCTTCTGGAGCTAAACATCTGCCAGCTCTCTACAGAACAGGGCAATGTACCTGCTGTGTGAGATCTTCACTCAAGAGCGTTAGTCAGATGTTCTGCTTTTACACACCAGATGTTGTAGGAAAGTTAACAAATAATGGTGTTTTATCATTCTGCTACCTATTGCCTCCTAGGAGCAGCAAGTGCTCAGCAGGTGCTGGCCTACATGAAAATCTCACAGGAATTGGCCACTGATTGAAATGTACACTAGAGGTGGGCTAAAGCTAAGTATTTCTTTAAATTACCCCCCCCCCCCAAAAAGACACAAAGCGAGACCTGTATCTCATTGTGGTGTTGAACGTTTTATTTTATAAAAACTCCACAACAAAAGGTGCTTTAAGACAGACTGATGGTAAAATGTCTTAGAGAGAAGGACTGATTCCACAATAGGGCTGTCATCTCGAGAGCAGAATTATGATCACCTCATTTAGGCTTCATTTGAGCAGTCAGGATTGGTGCTTAAGATGACATCTCTGTACAGTGAAGCCTTTCAGCATGATATTTAATCAGCGTGGAGTGGTGAAAGGGGTCCCAGTATAAAAAGGGCATGTTTTAAATTTCCTGATCATAGTGCTTTAACCTTTATGTTGCTGACACACAGCAACAGGTAAGTTAGGATTTAAAAGGAGTGTTCACAGAAATGCTGTAATTTTATACGTCCCCAATTTTGGCTTCACAGGGAATCCATTTAAAATGGCACAATAAACCCTTCTTCATTTTCTGACTGTTCCACCGATTAGCATAATTTATAGCCAGTGCTTGTGAATGAGGTGACAGCACCCAGGTGACTGCAAAAAGGTCTGCAGATCTTAGCCTTACAAATATTATTCTGAACCTATCTTTGTTAAAGTAATTCATGTCACATGAGTGAGTGCCGTGCAGAGCTCTTCAGATGGGAAGACCACACACTGTGTAATCTTTGGAGCCAATCCTCATCTTGGCTTTTGCTTTTCTTAGCCAAAAAAAAAAAAAAAAATTAACTCCATGATTATAAAACTTAGCTAATGCTGTACCTCTGCAATAGGAATTTTCTCACATGAGATTCTTCAGCCCACGCTCTAAATCATACCTTCATTATCTGTCATGCTTTGCCTCAGAGATCTGGAAAACTGACTTTACAGTAGCTCCACAGACCAAATATGTTCTTACCTAGTGAGGTATGGCAGGAAAATACTGATAGGTAGATAAAGCACCTTTCAGACTGTCTCTGACAATTAGAAGAAAAAAAAAACAAACCATCTAAACCTTCCTCTTTGCATAATTGCTTTTATCCACAGCTGGTGAGGCACTTGAGCAAGTGAAACAGAGGCAGTCTCTTAGCAGACAAAGCAGTGGCTAAAGGTCAGCAAGATTAATGTAGTCACCCGTGGCCATACAGCTTATTTGTCAAAGACACAGCCGAGGTCTCAAGGCTCCCAGTCTTGTGCTCAGGCCCATCATGAAGTCCAAGGCTGTGCAGTGCTCATGTCGCCACTGGCCAGGCTAGAACATTCATCCTGCTGAGAAAGCCCTGGGATCAGCATGCAGCTGTTTGGCTGCTGAATGGGTCTTGTGCTTGTTTCATTTGCCTCTTTCTCCCCCCTCTTTTCTTTCCACATGACAGCAGTGCTGCCAAAAGGGCTGGACTGCTGCCCGGGAGGCTTTAAAAACTCTGGCCATGAATTGGTGCAAAGCTTGTCAGTTGTGTTTGTACTTCTCTAAAGAAGTTTTGTGTCTGCTCCCAGTTCTGCTCATGACATGATTCTGAAAGAGGGGGAGAATGCAGGTAGCCTACTGTCAGAGCCCTGCCCCAGCTTGGTGAGAGAGTAACAAAAATGTGACACGATCTAAAATTTCCTAGAAACTTGGTGTCATTTCTTCATGTCTGGAAGCATATTTCTGGAGAACTGCCAGCTAAAACCATGCATGCTTATCCTCTGTGCTAAAACTTGCACGTTCTGTAAAGATGAGATTCAGGGATAAGCTGGAATCCTTCTTACTGCAGAGTAGGGAAGGAAAGATTCCCAGCTGTTATTAATAACAAGACTTGGATTCTTCTTGTTTGAGCTGGAGCAGAACTGCCTGGAAGTCCCTGGAGAATTCCAGTCCAGCACTGCTCATTTGAAAGATTCAGATCTCAGACTGAAATATTTCTATGGCTGGACTGCATCTTCAAAACTCAACCAATTTTTATCATAATCCATTCAGAGAAATTAAATCTGCAGTGCTGCTGGGCATCAGTTGAAGTATTTTGGTAGGACTATCGTGACTGGAATGAATACCCACTTTGGAAAAGACCTGGAAGAAAGCAGTGTGGTGCAGCTGACTTCCAAGAATAACAAGCAATGGGTTTGAGATTCCCTTTTAGGTGAAAAAAGAGGGGGAAAAGCCAAAAGGCAGCATGGTGTGCTGGCTGGGCACATTTTCAATGCCTCTTTTGAGTAATTAATTCTGTGTTTTATTAGTAACGAAAGCAGGGACCATTTTGTACAGTGCTGGAGCAGTAAAAGGTGACTCAGCAGAAAGTGAAACTCTGTTGGAGCATTACTTTTACAATTTATCACCTGCCCTCAGTGCTCATGCAGTGTGTAACAGCAGTTTATTTGTATTCAGACCAATTATAGTCTATATTCACTTAATAATTACCTCTCAAAGACAGATCACTTCAAACAAGCAATTGTTTTGTAAGTAACTGGAGAACTCTCTAGTGTGACATCTCTTCTTTGAGGCAGTCAAAAGGCAAGCTGATTTTTTTTGGTGATCTGTTTTGAACAAAGTGATTTTATTGAATAAATACATGCATTAAGGCTTGAGTGTGGTGAATCCAAATGCTTGCAGCCATTTTACAGATTTATAATGATTCCAGCTATTGTTTTCTTTTATTTGGGGGATGAAAAAAATCCATTCTGTTTCATCTCTGGTAAGGGAAACTTAAAGAAACTATATTAATGTACAGCTTTAGAACTGGTCACAACTATTGTAGAAAAGGGGTGGAAGTGACAGCTGTGTAACCTGCACACTCCTTAATGCACCTTCCTGAAGCTGCATTCAGGAAACTGCAGCAAGAAGTCACTGCTCAAGCAGCAGCTTTTTCTAGCATCCCCTGCATTTTTATTTCCCATCTTAGGATCCCAGTAACATTGAATTTCTGTTAGAGTGAATCTCAGAGCTGTGCCAAACTTGCCAGCGCTGCTTCCCAGGAGCTCTTGCAGGCCTCTCAATCACTTTCACCATCTAGCAGGGCACCAAAGGACAGAACAGTGCTTCTGTCACCATATCACATTGTCTCATTTGAAACCCCAGAGTTTCTCCACTGTGTATTTCGTGTTTGTTAAATATATTGTTGCTCTGTTAGTCAGCTCTTCCTTGGTAAACCTTGTGAGCTCCAGTTTTCTCTGATTTCTCCACAAGGCTCCAGGGCTGACTTCAACAAGCCACTCCTGATAACCAGTCTTCAGCAGACCAAGGTGACATCTACCAGCTGAACACAACAGACTTAACCATCAAGTCTCCAAACCATTGCTAAGCCTTTATGTTCTGAAGGTGCAGAAGCCACTTTAACCTGTGGTGTGTGTCTGCAGCCAGCCCCCATGGGAGCCAACATGGCGCTAATTGATTATCTGAAACGTGCAGCTTTAAGGGCCTTGCAGTTACTGCTCAAGCTCTACTGAGTTACTGCACAGCTTTAGGCAGCAGAGTTTTACTGACTGCAGCAAATAAATTTGCTGTGCTTTATGGAGCAGGGAGAAGCTTGTTTTCTGAATTTTAATCGTCTCAATAAATTGTATTAAGATTGTTTTCTATTAGACTCCAGGAAATTAATGTCAGCAATTCAGTTATGGACATTATTGGGAAGGTGTGATTCTCACAGGACAGTTAGGCCAAATTTTTGAGATTTGACTGAGGCAATAATGAGGGCAATAGGAATTGTAGAGAGACAGAGTACAGCTACCCAGTCTTGCTTTTTACCTACAGGGATGCTGTTGCCCCACTGGAGATGATATTCAGGTTGTGCTTCACAGAGGTGGGGAAATTTTGTAATGGTGATAAGATGGAGAGATTGTGAAAAGGACATTTTCTTGTCAAACAACAGTTCTGGATCACTGAAGATGAAAACAGGAATTAACAGGCACTGAATTTAGCACTTTCATCCTTAGAAAGCGTCTTTGCTGGATGTGATGTATACCTTAATATAGTACAAAAAGCAATAAAGGAGACAGATTGCATTTAATGAGGGAGTCCAGTAGGATGCAGTATCCTCTGATAGCAGTAAATTAATCAGACCAGCAACACCAACAAAAATATTTTGATTCTGTAATTTAAGAGTTTGCTGTTAATGACTACAGCAATGCAGATTAGCAAATTCTACTTGTAACCTCTTCTTGCCCCTGCACCAAGTGAAAGAAAACTCATTCTTTTTATTGAGGGATTGGTTATGCACTTAGGGTCAGAGTGTGTTCAGTGCATGTCCTCAGCCTTTCTGAGGCTTATCTTCTGGAGAGCTTTCAGATCTTTATCTGCAAGATTAGAATGTTTCCAAAAAGATATGCCAGGTTGAAACCTCTTCATTGCTGTATCTCAAAACATTATATTAGAAAGCTGCAATGATTGATGAGTATTCCTCACTGAAATTACAGATGAGCAACAGCAACCAACAAATCATGCCACAGTGGTGTATGAATTACTGAGATGCTCTCTGTAGTCTGGCCAGCAAATCATTAAATCAAGCGAAGATGAGCAGAGGGCTGCCTGGATGTTCTCGCCTCAGCACAGCAGCTGAGTAAGCTGCTGTCTGTCTAAATCAATCCCTGTTCTGGGAATTCAAACAGCAGAGACGTGAAGCTTGTCTGTAGCCACATAAAAGACACATTATGACTGCAATTTAGGGGACTACACCTAAAGCAGTTCTTTGAATCCTTAATCCTGTCAGCTCGAAGGGAAGGAAATGGGGAGGCCATACTTAACTTCACCAAACTTTTCTCTTGACTTTTACTTGAACCCCCAAACTGATGGGAAGTTTATGCATGGTGCATGTTGTAATGGAATGTTACAACATGGATCTTGGCAGATATATTTAATATCTGACAATTAAAATAGCTTGGCTGCCAAACACATTGAACATTGCCAGACTTTTATAAGATCCTGTGAATTCCTGACCTAGATATTCATTGATGGAGGGAATTCAAGAAGAGAAGGGGAGCATGAAGCAAGTATGGAACACCAGACTCCCCACTTCTTACCCATTTCCCTTATATCTTCTGAGTAGTAAGAATCCAAAATGTGCAAAATGAGGTTAATAAAATGATTTGAGATGATCATAAGGGCAGCTCACTATTAAAGTTGCTCCAATTTCAGTCTTTATATAATTTACCTTATGCTTGTGGTGCTGAATAATGAAAAATCTAAACAGAGCACTAAGCCTCAATCCTGCATGTAAATCTGTGCACATGTGCTGCAAACAAGATAGCACCCATGGACAGATTTGTTTGTATTGCCATATGAGCCAAATGCTGTGGTTTTGCTTCTTTTAATTATTCAGTCCTGAAAGAATTTACTGTGAAATCCCACCAGGCAGAGATAAGACTAAAAAACCTTGTAATCTACAGCTGTACAGGAGGGTCAGTTTATGGCCTGAATGTGCTGGAGAATTTAGATGTGGGAAGGATCCCTCCTGGTGAAATGGGATGAAAACCTTTATTATTTGAGCGCTTTGCAGCATGTAAACCACTTCTCTTCATGATGAACGTAAAGCCTGGAAAAAACAAATGACTAGATCTAATCCAGATTTGCTCTTCTGATGAATATTTTTTCATTCTCAAATTAATTCAGGTTGTCAGATTAATTCAGTCCCAAAACGGCAAGGGCAAGACAAATTAATTAGCTTAAGCTCCCTGAGTTCCAAGGGTTTTGTCTCTGTGTACTCTGCGTGAGGATATGCAGGGCACTGCCTTCAGATGATTAGCCACTCACAGGGGAAGGGTCCCTTCAGCTTGTCACCTGCCCTAATGCCACTCTCAGCCAAGTGAGAAGGTTGTCAGTGAGAACATTTGAATGCTTTTACAGTTTGGAACTCAAGAGCACATTCCCAGTGTGGTTACAATTATTAAACTGTTCTGTATTCTTCTGAGACTGCTCAGGAATCACAAGAAATGCTTTTAAAAACCTACAGAATGTTTCAGTTTCGAGAAAATGGTTGGGTTTGGTCTCATAAAACCAACCAGCCAACATTTATAAAATGTTGGCTTCCATAGGATCTGGAACTCTTGCAGGTCATAACCTTGTTACACGTAGGATAGTTACGGTAAATGGGTTTTCTGCAAGGGAATCCCCTGACGTCCTTACTGGGAAGATTACTTCTCTGCTGCTATTATGTACAGATTTGCCATCAGATGGAGAGTAAAGGCTCTCTCACCTCCTTTAAAAATATCACCAGCCAAAGAGGAGACTAATTTTTTTTTTTTTTTTTTTTTCACAAAGAAAAAGAAAGTCATGTCTTGGGAAGAAGGGAAATCAAATAAAAAATTTAATGCTAGAGAAGAAAGGCAAGAAATGCAGTTGCCATGGAAACCAGAGCATAAGTAGAAACTTTCCTGCAAAGAGCAGAAACTAAAAATGAAAAACCAGAGTGGAGCGACTTGGCAGATAGCCAGCAGCTTCCCCCACCTTCTCATCTCCTCTTAACTTGGTGAGATTTTCTTAGTCATCTTTGCCACAGTTTGGAAGTGCTCTGTGCATTCAGAGAATGGGTCATCCTGCTTCACAAGGGTGAGCAAGTGACAGCATTGTTTGAAATACAGCTACACTAAAAACCCCACTGAAGTGGAGGGGGGGGGGGGCGGAATCGTCTGGGAACGAGCACAAGGTCACATTGGGTTTGGGAGATAACTTAGAGAGTAGAAGCTGCTTTGCCTAATGGTTGTAGAACACTGAGCCAGTCCTTGATTTTTTCCCTTGTTTAAACCAAGGCTCTAAGAGTACATCACAGCAATAAGCCCTGTAACTCTGAGTGAGCCTGAACACTTCTCAGCAGGCTAAGGTCTGCTCTGAGTCCTGCTGTGACTCAGACAAGGCTGGTGCACAGTAACTCACAGATCTCATCTCAGTCACACACTGCTCCTCGTCGATGGTCTACCTGGGGCTCAGGATGTGTTTCGTACTGGGTTATTGATGCTATCTGATGTCCTTCTGAAAGCAGAGGTGTAGTTCAGATTCAGTTCTGTCTCGACCTCTGGGATTGTTTGTGGCTGGCACCTGTAAGTCAGTTGTGTGCAGTAAAGTAATGCAGTCATTGAATTAGCAATTATTAAGTCCACATACGCTTTTTAGCATGCCATGGAGAAAAGCAGGTTGGGAAAGTTACCAGGCAGCATTATAAAATCTTTGTTACGGCCAGGGACTGATTTGGGTGAAAGATTTTGAGCATACCTGGAGCTGTGTGCTGTTACAGATGGAAGTAATGAAACCCAGAGTGTTTGGACTGCATTTAGTCATAACCTTGAAATTAATCACGCATATAAGAGTTTTGCTAATTTGGCCTTAGACTGCTTGGCATCTTCTATAATTGCTTCTTTTTTTCATGAACAAGAAAATTCAGTGCAAGCCAAAAAGACCTCAGCTTTGCCTCAGATAACAGCACTGTGAGTTTGGAACCTGTCTCTCAGTGCATCACCAACAACCACAACAGGGACCATGCATATTTAAATCTGCTGCTTTGCCACTGCCTTTACTGCCGAACTGTCCTCTAACTGGCCCATCTGGGCTGTTTCTTTGCCTTGCATGTTATTTAAATATTATTCCAAACCAGAAGGTTTGTCTTTCTTTTTTTTTTTTTTTTTTTTTCCCAAGTTATAAGTTCTGAAGCCTTGAGCAACTAACTCAGATACTTCGCTGGGGTTTCCAACCAAGTGAAACGCATGCAGGTTTTTTTAATGCTCTTCAGCATCTGTGCGTGGAAGTGACTGCAGACAGCAACTGCAGAGTGTGACCTTGGATTTATTTTCCCAGCTTATTTTCGATGCCGAAGGCAAAGTTTATTCAGCTAAAATAACAAGTATGAGAGGCCTGGCCGTGGTGTTTCAGTTCCTGGTTTCAGAAGCAGCAGGGAGAGGAAGAAGTCTGTTTTCTAACTCCCCAACAAAGGTTTTTTTTTAGCAGGAAAACAGATCTCATGTGGAAAGGTCATGGCGCCTGTACTCGGTTAGTGTGGCTGCAGGCGACTCGCTGCTACAGCCAGGGCAGGTTGTTTTCCGGGACACGGAGCCCGAAGAGCAGTGCCCGGGGCCAGAGGCCGCCCAGCCGAGCCCGCGCCCGCCTGCCTGCGGGGGGCAGCAGAGACGTGCGGAGCGCGGGCCCGAGACGGCCCCGCCCGGCCCTTGCTCAGGTACCAGTTCCTCCGCGTCTGGGCTGTTGCCCTGTCCCTGCCCGACCCTTGTCCCGGGCCATGCAACGGCCCCGGCTTGGGTCCGGCCCTGCGTCTTGCTGCCCCAGCCTCTGCCCAGCCTCGGTCCCTGGGCAGCCAGGGCGTTTGCTTTCCTTATTTGCACCCGGGGCTTCCCATAGAGAGGCAAAGGCGGCGTAGTTCTGCTGAGTGGAAACCGTGAACGTTATCTGCAGAGTAGTGCTAAGGGAATTCACCTGGAAGGGCAGCGCTGACCGAGATAGAGATCGAGCCTTAGGCACTGCGCAGGCTGCTGCCTTGTTATGAAACAACCCCACGCGGTGGAGGAAACTCGCTTTGAGCTGTATCCCAAGGCAGGTCTGTCTGCAGGCTGACAGACAAGTGCTGCCGTGGCACTCGGTGCTCCTGCTGTTCTCGGCTGAAAAGGCTTCCCCACAGCTTCCATGTCCTGTGCTCGGTGTATGCACAAATGCTTCTCCTGTGTGCTCGGCATACACTGAGACCCTGAAGCTGCCTTTGTTCTATATGGCTGCTTTGAAACTATCTACTTTGTGTTGGAATAGGCAAACTATTGATAAGACTCTGAGGGCTTATTTGGTAACGCCGAGAAAAGTTGAGACAAATTGAATAGAGGTATACAGTTAATGTGTGCAAAGCAAAGCACAGACACCGCTGGCAAAGCTTCACAATAGCCTCTATTATGTTGATTTACACACAGCTATGTGTGTTATGGTATGAAGTGTATGAGTGACATGACCTAAACAAAAGAGCACTCCATTGGCTGCCAAGATCAGATTCCAGATGACTGTGACTGTAACAAGATGCCTTCCGTGTAGTATTACCACATACCGAGTGAAGGTAACCAAAGGCTACTTCATGGAATTGCAAAGAATGAGCAGTTTGGGAAATTTCTATTCCCAATGTCTGTTTTCAACATTGCTGCTAACTATTTTACCACTTCAGTGCTGACAGTCTTTGCCAGACTGTCCTGTTTAGATGTGAATCTGGAGGAAATCTGTTCCTCTGACCCTCAGTGAGTTAAGAGCAAAAGTGCCTTTGTATAATGAGCTCAACAGGACGCTCCAAATTCCCTGTGATTCAAGGACTTCTGGAGCCTGCTGTATTCAGCTTAATACACTAAATGTGGGGTTCCTGATCTCTGAAACTCTGAAGAAAGGAGAATCTGGCCTTTTCAAGGCTTGTTACTCTGTCTCAACTGCCAAAACGAACACAGTGGGTATAAATGTTCTGTACCCTGCTTGGGAATATAGGGGTTTTGCATTTTAGCCTTGGACAGCAAGAATCCGCTAATACTGGTGAGCCTGCAAGCTCAGCAGCTTTCTGACCATGCATGCTAGCTGAGCCTAGGCACCAAGCCTACTGCTGGTGCTTCGTTTTGGGCATCAGTACTGCCCACACTGTGCTAGTGGTGGTATAAGCTGTTACACAGGTTTCAAAGCTTGAAGTTTCTCAAACAGTAAGGGGTATTTTTCAGTCAATGTCCTGACCTGAGAGGTTCTGCCAGCAAAATGCCTATCTTGAGATTCTCCTCAAACATTTCTTTTACTTGGGGTTGGAACCAAAATTTAGAATGCAAAATATGCTCTTTCCAGATCCTTTCCTGATCCCCAGCCCTACACTTTCCATTAACAGTTCTGTGTGCACTGCTCTGCCTTCTCCTGTCAACCTTAGCAGCCTTTAAATAATCTGTAGGTTCTGGGTGATGTCTACTGTATTGTTCCTCTTCCTTCTGTAAGCTGCTCATGGAAGAAAAAAAGATGATGCTCATATGTAGTTCATAGTCCAATATTTAAATCCTGTCCTGTTTGTGTCATTTGCCAAATCCATCAAGCCAATAACCTACCCAGTTCCCTGCTCTGTCACTCCTTCGTGAGCAGCCTATATCACAAAAGTTACCCTTCCAATTTCAGAAAGATCTTACTTATCCCCTCCTGGCAGTATCAAAACTGGCTATGCTGGTCTCAGTGCTGAAAATGGGCTGCACATAACACAACTGCTGGCTCTACTAAACTGCTATGTTGCTATTTTTTCTCATCGAGGGGAATTCCCTTCATCCCCTTTCAGAAGAGCCTGTTAAATTTCACCACTACCAGACTCCCAAAAAATGTCCTTTAATAGTTTCAGATTTCAGGTCTGCGGCCTCTGACTGTGTTGTTCCTTTAATACGTTCACGACTCCTCTGGGAGAAGTAAGCAAGGAATAACAAACAGCTTTGCAAGCCAGGCCTCCTGCTTTAAGGCACTTTGTGTCTCTTTTCCTGCCGTGTACCTCCTTGCTCATCTCCACAGCTCACACTTCTCATGCTTTTGCCTTGCCCACACTGAAACCCAGCGTTACCAGGCGCCTGAGAGGAGAGTGCTGCACCCACTGCTTTCGATTTTGCTGGCTAAAAGAGGACAAAGGACTCAACATTTCTCTGCAGTCGCCTCTTGGCTTGGCATACTGTTCATTTCAATAATAAAGTGTTTCCTTTCATTCTCAAACAGTCAGGCCCCTGCCAGAGCCATAATTGTTCACAGATGACTCATTTTGGCTGCAGGATCAAAACGAGGGAAAAGTGCTGTTTGCACAGTCTTTGAAATGTACAAGATGGGAAGAGATGTTCATGCTTGATATTTGTACCATATGTTGTTTCTAAATTTTATTATAGAGCCTTTACATTTCAAAAGAGATTCTAGTCTTGTCCTGGGGATGATTTAGAAAGACAAAGTTAAGCAGAGTTTTGAGTTAGATGGAGACTAGCAGAGACTGACCTTGTAGTTTGATCTGTGAAGCAGCAGGCTGCGTGGGCTGGGTGGGCAGGCTGATGGGCATAGAGAAATCTTTCTACCTATCTATGCATTGTTTAGGTGCTGCAGCTTTGTCGTGGTGTTTATCAAAGCCACATTGAATTTTTCACTGCAGAATTTGGTCTGAATGCTTGCATTTTGGGTTGGAGCAGGTGTTTGTGTTTTCTTCTCCGTGACGAAAATCTAATGAGTGCTTCTAATGAAGAACTAGAAGGGTTGATTGGTTCTTCTCTCTGTTTGGGTCTTAGCTCTCTTTTTAAAGAGTTAGATGTTTGCTTGAGGAGTACCTGTTGGGATGTTCAGCACAAAGGCTAAGAAAAAGTTCTTTTTTCAGGGTGGAGGATAAGGCAATGATGATGCATGCACTGCTGTTCTTGAGCAAGCATGTGCTCTGTTAATTAGGAACTATTATTTGTATCTCCTATGAAGATTGATTTGAGCCCACTTAGCTATTTTAGAAAAACACCAAACAAGCATCAGAAAACTCTGCCTGCTTTGCATTCCTAGATCATTTTGCCTAAGGAATTGTACAAACCAGATGCTGCCACATGGATGTACTAGTACCATGAAGACAAGCTGTCACTGGATAGCCTTTTGTAGGGCCTTGAAGGAAAGAGTTAGACTTGTCAGCCAGTAAGAGAGAGTGTGGTAGGAGAATAAAGGATATAAATTCAGCAGGAAGAGTTTTTCCTCTACAGATATAATGAGCATATTAGTGGAGTGGATATATATAGACAGATAGTTACTCCTGCTCGTGGCAATCTGGATGAAGAACTAGGGAAATAAGCAGAAAAAAAAAAGTATTTGAAGTGATAAGTGAGATAGAAGAGCATGATGTCATCACTTGGCAGGAGTAACTCTGCGCTTTGCTGGATGTTTTCTAACATTTTTATTCAGCATCATTTAGGAAGTCATCAGCACTTCTCTGCACAGGGCTTGTGAGGTCACTGATGTATAGACCTAGCAGGGTGATAATTTGTAGGGGTGGGTGGTGACTTGGCAGGGATCTGGGGCCTGGAGATGTTTTCATCAAGGTTCCACACTTAAAAACATCTCATCCCTGCTCTTGCGCTTAGATTCTTTTTCATACTTCAGTTATTTTAAAGAGAGTCCTCACTTTTTGCAGTCAGCTGAACTCGGACAATAACTTCTCTCAGACCAGCACTGTGGTGTTGTGGCAGAAGGAAGAACATCAAATAAATCCACCCTCACAATGGTATTTAAAAGTGATTGCAGGATTTCCAGTTGGTTGTGTAAAACCAGTCTTCCCAAACAAGAGCTTGCATTGTCATTTTGTTAACACGGTGTTCCTTTAAAATGGATGGTGCTTTCTGTGAGACACTGTCATGTAAGCCTGATAAGGGAGATGGCTAAAGAGCACACTTGCCAAAATATTCCTTGGAAGAGTAATTTGATGCCAAAAATGCAAGTAAAACAAGCAACTATATTTGTAGTGCTGTTTGCAAATGATGTGGCAAGGAAAGGAAGAAAATAATCTGTCACATGAAAAATGAAGTTTGGATTGTGTGCATATAAATCAGTGATCTGTTATATGAATGTAAGATCATTATCAGGCATTTAAACATGAATTGGAAGTGTCTAATCTATTAATTAATCAGGAAGCAATTTTTACATAGCATGTATAATCAAGTTAATCTTTCCTTTCACTTGTCAACATAGATGTTGCTTTCAGTGTGATGTTACCATGAGAATAAACACCCCAAGTGTTGATTCATACTGCTGTGTAAATCTCATGTGTCCTTATGCTGCACTACACAGAATCACAGAATGTTAGGGGTTGGAAGGGACCTCGAGAGATCATCCAGTCCAGCCCCCTGCCAAAGCAGCACAGGCTGCACAGGAACACATCCAGGTGGGTTTTGAAAGTCTCCAAAGATGAAGACTCCACAACCTCTCTGGGCAGCCTGTTCCAGTAATCCTTCACCCTCAGTTGAGCACAGAAGTGTCTGCTTCCCTTGGAGGACACCAGATTCCTCAGGTTGGGTAACTGTTGTTTGTGCACAAAGTGAGCTCCCAGGCTGCTCTAACACCTGTAAAACCCTTTTCTTCTCCCTATCTTGAGTTAAACCAGACTGGTCTGCCATGCCAGCAAGGATAGTGATGCCCTGCAGCAACTTTCAGAAAGGTTCACTTTTATTCTGAGCTGTTAGTACACCACATTGGGAAGCCATTATATTAGAACATACAATAAATAGCTGAGAATTCTGCTAATAATAACCAATAAATGTGGTGTAGGAAGCCAGTGATGCCAAACTTTTATCAGCTTCTTCCCCGCAGCAACACAACAGCAAGTTTACTGCTGAAATACAAAGTAAAGATATTTGTGGGAGTTAATGCATTTTGTCTTATGAATATTTTGATCAAGGTTAATGCAGGATACATAGTTTATGACAATAATTTATTATTGCATCTAATAATTAGATTCCTAACCTAAAGCTGATGGTATTTTTAATTTACATTTGCAGATAGGAGCATCTAATTCATGTCTGTGAAGGTAGGGAGCAGCATGTGAATGTCTTTCTTGTGTTAACATTGATAATTAGCAATAATAACTGACTACCAGAGCTCCACACATTAGACACTGGACTTCCCTCTTTATTTCTGAGATTCTGTTCTTCCTCAGTGGCACTAAGAGTCTGCTAGCTCCCATTTTCTGCAAGGTTTGCCTGGCAGCACTTGTCTTTGATGGTTTGTTTTCTGCATTACCTATTGCAATGTTTAAATCTTCTCTGATCACCCAGTTTGATCACCTAGGCTCCCTTTCCCACAAAAGGTTGGACCAGATATCTTCAGAGGTCTCTTCCAACCTCTGGGCTATTCTGTGATTCTCCTCTGTGATTCCTGTACCAAACAAGCTGCATGTCTCTGACTGCCCAGGGTAGAGAGATACCTTCAGAAGGACCAAATGACCAGAGAAAAACTTTGAGACACTGTGGTTGGTTTGATCTCTGGATAAGTGCGGAGCAGTGCATCTTACAAACTGTCTGGGAGCCTCGCTGTCTTCCACAAGTTTTACTTCAAAGCTTAGAAACTATTGACTTTTCAGGCAGTTATTCTCCAACCATCTTTTTAATCTTACCCATTGAGCACATATTGAGTGCTGGTCGCTCACAGGAAATCTCAGACACATGCACAACAGAGAAAAACTGGAGAGAAGAGATCTCAGAGAGCCAACATGCTTCTGGAAAGCAAGGTAGATGAACTGTTAAAAAGGTGCTTAAGAAAACCAAGATAAGGACATTTTATTTGTTAAATAAAATAATCAACACTTTCCCTGTGCCCTAATGCTTTTCTAATGTGCTTCATTTCCCCCCCCCCTCAACTTTTCAGTGTGAATTTGCAGCATCTCCAATATCTTTCCATTTATTATTTTTTTTCCACAGTAAATAAGCCAGTTGTCCCATTTTTTTACTATACTAGGCAGGGACAAATGTAAAAGTGCTTTTATTTCCAATTGAAACAATAATTAAAACATGTTTACAACCCCTTCCCCCCTCCTGAATATTCCATTTGAACAAAAAGACTATTTTAAAAATAGTCAACAAAAAGCCCAAGGAGAAAAATTGCACTACTGAGTGGTGAATGCTGGGGTTGATATTAACACAAGCCTGGGAAGAAATTCCCTTCATTGTGTATTATTGGAAATAAAATATTTACAAACAGTTTTATTACAGAGCTGAAGTGAATCAGCTCTGGGCAATCCAGACAACTTTTTTCATTCTCCTGCTGACACAACTCTCTGGAGTCTAAAGCACCCCCAGCATTTGGTGTCCACTGCAGAGCTCTAGCGCCGGTGTTGTCTGTCGGAGGGAATTCTTTATGGCAGGATCCTTCTGCTGGAAGGAAATATGTTTGGTTTAGTCTGGCTGGCTCAGTGACCTCTGTAAATAGCAGTGTTAGCTCAACTGTATGCAGAGAACAAGTAAAAAGCATTTCAATGAATACATTCAGGTTGGCTGTAAGTTGAGTTTGCAGCAGAGAGCCCCATGGGTCAGCTTACAGGGGTCATAGCAGAGAACTGCTTTAATTTTGTCTTGGAGAAGGAAATGGCAGATCTTTGGAACCCAGGGCTGAAGTTACTCTGTTAATCACTCAATGGATCATTGTTAACATTTTATTTTAGTAATAAGGGGTTTTTTTGTCAAGAATAATTGAGCTTAAACAAATATTTCCTCCCAGCAGCTACTCCTGGAAGACAGATGATGCAAGGAAGTGTTGTACAGTTCCCGTTTGTATGTGAGGAGCTTTGTTTGGTGGTGTGTTTTGTGTAACATTTTCTTTCTGGTATGGGAATTTTGACCATACAATGGAGATTTTACACTCTTTTTTCCCCCCTCCTGGGTTGTTGAAAGCAGCAGGCTGTTTTGAGGCGTGGGATGTCTGCTTCTGGTAAAAGTTTCTTCTTCTATTTGTTTTGGACCCGTGTGCTTAACTACTACATTAGTGCTTAATCACTACATTAGTTCTTAATTACTTCATTCCATCTACAGAAATCATAGCACAAAAATCTTAAGATAGATTTTTAAACACCATACATTTTCTTCACGTCATTACCAGTCAGGTCACAAACCAAGTTATCCAAGAAGAGTATTCTTTATCGTGAGGAATACATGTCAATAGATTTAGAGTAAGTCAACTGACTTTATTTTGGTCTCCCCCAGCTAGTTAAAAGCAGATTTGAAAAAGTTTATGTTCTTTAGCTCTATTGTTCTAGTGGGAAGCAGTCAGGAAACGTGCTCTGCTTTGAGGTCAGTCTGTGTGTTTTCTTGCAGTGCAGAGTTCATTGCGTGGCGCAGGAAACATCTCTGATGGGGTTCTCAGACACGCTGACTCTCCTGGCACTGCTGTAACCTGCCCAGGGAATGAGCAGCCCTTCCGACCTGAATCACCCTGGCTGTTTTTCACAAAGCACTACACATCCCTCAGCACAATGAACAACGACCTAGATGAGGGCATTGAGTGTACCCTCAGCAAGTTCGCTGATGATACAAAACTGGGGGGGGTTGCCAACAGCCTGTCAGGTTGTGCTGCCATCCAACGAGATCTGGACAGGCTGAGAGCTGGGGGAAGGCAAACCTTATGAAGTTCTATAAGGACAAGTGCAGGGTCCTCCATCTGGGAGAATTAACAGGCACCAATAAAGGCTGGGGGCTGCTCTGCTGGAAAGCAGCCCTGTGGAGAAAGACCTTGCAGTCTGGTGGGCAGCAAGTTCTGCATGGGCCACCAATATGCCCTTATGGCCAAGAAAGCCAATGTCATCCTGGGGTGCATCAGGGAAAGTGTGGCCAGCNCTGTTTGCCTGTTCCACACGGGAGCTACTATGTCAGACAGAATTCCCACTGTCAAGAAGCCACCTGCTGTCTGCAGAAATCAGATATGGTCCAAAACTCAACTTGTTGATAGACTTGTTGGGAATCAGAGGTAGAGTTCCTAGGCTCTGTCTTTATTTCTCTTGATTATTGTTTTGTATGTGTGATATTTGACAAGCTCTTTTATTCACGTTTTAAAAATCTATTATGACTTGTTCTTAAAATCAAGATATTATTAGAAGCAAATAACTGACTTTCAGGCTTAACCTTGAGCATATTCCTTTGATATTTATTTTTTTTTAACCTGAGTGAAAAAGAGGAAGTTTGAATGCTTTTGGTACATAAAAGAGCTGAACGAGTATTTGAAGAAGCATCTCTGCTTTGGTGCTTGAAAGGCACTGTAGAAAAAAATATATTATTATGCTTAATACTTATTAATCGTAAGGAAATAGTCTTGAGAGAGTGAGGAAGCCTCATTAATTTCTTGTGCAAGGACTCAGGGATCTGGGGTATATGCCCAGCTCTGCCCCAGCCTTCCCACCTGACCTATGAACCACTTGGGGCTTCACATCCTGAAGTGGCCATGGTCATTGTTGCTGCCATGTGTGCAGTAATGGGTGCATGTAGTTAGATCACAAGCACTGTGGCCAAGGAGTCATCTCTTAATTGGTAGGGTGTGCAGATCTCATACCACCACAACATGGATCTTTGTATGCACCTCTGGGTACCACAGTAAATATACCATAAACATAGAGACAGTAAACAGCAGTCATAGTCTGTATGTAGGGAACACTAATGCTAAAAGAATTTGTGTCCTCATTTGACATTAGCAAGGCCTCCTGAACAATTGTTTAATATTAAATTGTTCAGAGGCACATTGTTCCTCTTGCCTTTTTCATATGGCACTGCTTTTACTGCTCATCAATACCATGAACTCTCCCATGTTATGTGTTTTCCATTCCTGCTTGGATTTCATCACCGTACAGACAGCAACGACACCATTCAATACATGGAGAGCAATGAATTCTATGATTAAATTTAGAGTAAATCCTTATTTCTCATTTTGATCCCAAATTTATGTGTCACTTTGTTGTGAGGCTATCAAAAAGCTGCTACATTTCACCTAAGGCAGTGAGGGAATTAATTTGCCTGTGCATTGTCTTATGATAATCATTGTTTTCCATTAGAATATTAAAAGAACTAGTTTACTTTCAGTTGTGTGCATAAAACTTTCCTTTTTAGATCTTCAAACAAATATGTCACTGAAGATTGTGGTATGGGTACAGCTGAATTGCAAGTTAAGTTATCCTTACACAAAGGAAATTACCTTCCTCTCTGGCTCTGCATATGAGCTTGTGTATCCCTGGTAGCCTTGAGGCAGTAAGCCTGGAAATCTTCCAGCTCCATAGCATGCAGAACTGAAGTCTGCAATGGACTTGTAAGCAAATGCAAGCAGGCACATCTTGAGAGTGTCTAGGATCACTGACAAGAAGACTGTTCTCTCTTGTTTTAAAAAGCAGAGAGTTCGTAGAGATTATTCTCTCATTCCTTTTGCCTCAGCTTGTGAAATGAAATCTAATCATTCTTCAGAGGCAGTGTAGTTACAAGTGACAGGGAAATCTGGGTTGCAATTTGGGGTTTTTTTCAACTTTTTGATGATCTGTCTGCAGTTCGTTGACCTTAATGCAATTAGAAATGAAGCTGATCACCACCACTCCTCTCACCACTGGCCAAGGCAAAGCCTTTTCTGGTTGGTTTTTTTTGGTTTTTTTGGTTTTTTTTTTAAACTTTTGAAAACCTCTGTGTAGTTCTTTGTGACAAAAACAGGGGAAACTGAAATGAAGTTGCCGAATTGCTGTCTTTCAGGAGATAGTCTGAATTCAGAGGCCATTTTTGACATGTAGGGAACAGTTGTATCCTCATACCTGTAAAAATGAGTCCTGCTGAGGATGGAAAGTTGCACTTTTCAGAATAAGGAATTCAAGTTCCTTGCCATAAAATGAGAGGGAGTTAAGAGGAATGATTGTTTCCCTCTAGAGCCCTTTGGGAAAGCAAGAGGTTTAACAGTAGGGGCTGCTTGGGAACGTGCATGCTGCAGTACAGTCATTATTTTCCCAGCACCAAGCAATAAACAGGCAAGTGGGAGCCACAGGGGAGGCCAAACTTCTGTCGGCCTCCCTGCACTGAGCAGCCCTTTTGGAGCTGAGCAAAGCCTCAGGCAAAGCCTGCTCCTTTTGATGTTAGAGCAAACAAACCAATGTTTGTGTAGCAATCTATCCCAGGACTTATTCTGGTCTAATTTAGAATTTATTCACATGCTGTTAGTTTAGTTTTGGTGAAGGAGCAAAATATATCCAGTTTTAAGGAGGCTTGATGGCAGGATAACAGAAGTGGAGGTCGGGGGATGCCAGGTCAGCTGTGGGTGCTCTCATTTTCTTCTAAAACCCAACAGGGCATCAAAGTGGGTATTTTACTGAGGTGTTACAGTTTGGTGGATATTTAGTTTCATGGGTTTTCAGGTTTGTAGTCGGTGTCAGAGAGGAGGAGTTAACGCCCCCAAAATCACTGCTATGTTTGGCTCTGTTTGTTCCTCTTACTGAGAGATTGGGCAGAGCCCGTGACTGAACTCGTCCTTCTGCTCTTTGGAGGGAACAGCCGGACTGTGATGTGTTATTTTAGAGACAGAGATTTTAATGTTGTCAACTTCCCTCCAGAGCAGTTCATATATCTAAGGTTTACAAGTGATAGATGCTGCTATACACAAAAGAGTGTTTGTATCAGGATGTGGCTTTCAAAAAGACAAAAAAAAAAAAAAAAAAAAAAAAAAAAAAAAAAAAAAAGGAGCAGTGCTGGATTAATTGGAAAGGTCCAGATCAGTCACATTCCCTCCCAGATGGGCCATTCATTTTGTTGCCTGCTGCTATGTAGCATCTGAACTTAAAGCCTTCAAAAACATTGTGAAGTGAGAGAGAGAGAGGCAAGCTGGTGAAACGTGAACAAAACTCCTGTCTGTTTAGGCTTTCATAGCAAGGCTGCTTTCTCTTGTCATGGTAGTTTATAGTCCCTCGTTAACTTCTCCTGCTTTGTGGTCACCTGTATGAACGTTTCTGAATGTCCTTGGTTGATTAAAAATACGAATCCTTAAACATGGAACAGATGCTTAAGTACACGTGGGTGAAGCGCAGTGACTGCAGGCCTCTGGTCTCCTATCTCCTGATCATTCCCACCTGCCCACAGAGGTTGGGAGAACAGCAGTGCCTGGGTCTCATTGCATCCCAGGTGGTTGGAGAATGAGTCACCTGGCTCCGGTTAAAACCAACCCACGTGGACCTTCCACTTTTAGACTTTCTGGATTTGGGGGAGTTTTTGAAGTGGTTTTGTTTAAACCTGCATTTCCATCGGTGCCTTTCATTTGCTGTTGGGAATAAGAAAAGGAAAAAATAAGTTGGATTGGCTGTTTTAAGGACAATTGTAGTGATAAAAACATCACCTTAAATGATTCTCTGAGGAGCTATCCACCCAGTTATTGGGACACAGAACTGCAGAGAGACAGCTGAATATTTGGCTTCTTGTCTCTAGCGAATCTTTAACTGAAGGTCAGTATTTCAGACTTTCCCTTCTGGATGTTCTCTGCTTTGTTTGTGAAGTCAATCAGCTGCACAGGATGAGTATCCAATCATCTGGAAAACTATTAAGAGTTGTTCCTGTATTTTTTGTTTATTTTTCAATCTACCCAAACAGTTTTCTTTTTTTTTTTTTTTTTTTTTTTTTAAATCTCCCAAAAATTTTTTTTTTTTTTTTTTTTTTTTTTTTTTTTTTAAAGTATCCTGGCTAACAGAAGAGGGCAGATGTGTAGTAACTGAAGCCTTTTCCTTTTTGCCAGGATCTGATGTGGGATTTAGTGACAGAGGGTGCATGGGGAGGAATGTCCCAGTGCAGCACCCCCCTCCCCAAGGCAGCGGAGCCTCTGCTGTCCAGCTGGGATCTGCCTCCTTGACCTGAACTTGTTGTTGCCCTCTTGATTGGCTCATTCCTGCGCTGCTGAAAGCTGGCGCTGAATTCCTTATGTCTGGCCTCAAAACCAGGCATGGACTTCACTGGGTTTTCCTCCCAGAAGGACCTTTCTCAGCTGATATACATCATGGGTTTACTACTCAATATGTAAATAAGGAAATGCAGGTTTTGGAGAATTCTGCTGATGTCCATAACTGCACAAGTTTATGGAATCCTAAAATGAAGGTGGCTGGTAGGGAAGGGGCTCCTGTCACGGTGAGCTCTGATGGTTTCTGCCTCTTCTTATTGATGATACAATGCAGCATAAAATCAGGGGAAGCTTTCAACCTTCTGAAGCAGCTCCTGCTAACTGGAGAACGTTGCTCGTCCTCAGCCAAGCCTCAAGCCTGTCTACTTCTGCAGCTTCACAAGGCACCGCAAAGGCAAATTTGCACAAATGTCTGGGAAACATGACAAAAGTAGGGTACAATACAGAGAAGTATTGTGCAAATGTCATTTTGCAGCTCATCCCACTCTGATGAGGCTTTTCTGTTATCTGCCAGCTTGCCAGGAGACACGGCAGCACGTGAAGCTCTTGGCCACTGCTCTGCCTTTCTGCAGTGTTGTCTGTCGCTCTTCCCTTAGCCCTTTTTGTGCCGGCAGGGGAAGGAGCTTAGATGGAAGATTCTGGACAATTCACTTCTCAGCTTTTAAACTGTAAATGGGGAATGATTTTTTTTTTTTTTTTTTTTTTAAATCTGGTCAGTCAATTTTTATCTACTTACACCCCCACACCCCCCTTTTATTTTCCTCCATGGCTTAAAGTGTTAATTCTGCCCATTGAAATGTAATTTTATTGAGCAATATGAGCCAGAGGCAGAATCTTCACTGCCATCAGAACCCCAATGGTAAATAGGCTCTTTCTCTAATTTGTGGGATGTGCTATAACTCAGTTTGAATGTTGAAAGGAAATGGGCCTCCAGGGGAGTCTGGAGCTCTGTTCATTCAACTTCTAATTAAAGTTTTCCCCTCTCAAGTTTCACTTTATTTTCCGGGGCTTTTGCTCCATGATGATTATTAACATGTGTCCCATGGCCAGGAAATCATTATACCCTTCCCCAACCTCGTCTTTCATAGATACCTCCTGCAGCAGACCAAGCCGCCCGAAACTTCATCTCCGAAATGATCTGCTGGCCAGGGCAGGTAGGAAGGAGCTGGCACCCTAGGACTGCCCGGCCGCTTCTAGGCAGCAAGCCGTTGATTTCTTCCAGTACAGTTTGATCAGATGCTGCTGTCCGGCAGAAAGGATCCAGTCCAGGATTTCTTCCAGCCTATTCTTCACGTTTCGAGAGCCCAGGCCAACACTGGCTTCCTATTCCGACTCCAGCAGGCTTATCTTTTTTGGGGGCAGGAATTGTTAGTACAGTTTATCTTGCTTGCTGCAAGTCCTCCTGCAGCTGAGACATGCACTCTGGTGCCGCGTGGTTTTTTTCCCCCTCTCTCTCTTTTTAATGTTTTTTTTTTTTCTTGTTGTTTTTGTTTTGAAATGTGTAAAGTGAAGAGTTCCTCTTCCCCCCCTCTCCCTTTCCACTCCAAAGAACCAACCTCCAGTTAATTAAACGCTGGAACTCTTGCTGCTGTGCCAGAGGGGAGAGAGTGAACCTGTGCCTGCACGTGTGTATGTGTAAAATAGAGACAAAAATGTCAATGAACAGCAGGAAAAGTTCTGGGAGACCGTCCTACTACTATCGACTGCTCCGGAGGTCACGACTGCAGAGACAGCGAAGCAGATCCCGGAGCCGGAACAGGCCGCTTAGTAGGGGTAATTGCAACAACAGTTCTCTTTAATTGCCAGTGCAAAGCCAGCCGTGCTGCTGCTTACAGGGAGCTTCGGTACCGTAGATGAGCATATTTGTAAGTGTGCCTGCTCCCTGTGAGGCGTTTCTGAGCTGCACAGAAGGTCAGTTGCTGGTGTAGTGCTGCAGGGAGTGTGGGGAGGGAGAATGTTGAATGCGAAGAGTCAGGCTCGGGGGGGGGACTGCTCCCTGCAGTGGCTCTAACACCTCGTGTAGCCGTGGCTAATCCAGTCTCTTCAGTTCTCCAGGTTCAGGGGTTTTCAGTTTGTATAATTAAGGTGACTACATCTTTAGCTGACTGAACTGTTGGGAGGCCTAATGGGTGATTATAGAGATTTGAAAATCCTCGGTTAAGAGGTGGCATCGATGGGCACAGATGTATTGCAAAGAGGTGGCATTGATGGGCACAGATGTATTGCTAGAACATCCTCCTCTTCATGAGCTGAATATCACCAAGGGGATTGAAATGACAAACTTAAGTACAGTTTAGGGGTAGGATTTTCAGAAGAGCCTAAAGGTTGTGCTCCTTGAGGCACTGTGGAAACCTGTGGGACTTGTGTTCCCAAATCACTTTGTGCTTTTAAAAATCCTGCTTTAAAAGGGCCTATTTGTCCTCATCAGCAGGAGTTAGGTCCACAGAGTAATGTTTCTTTCGGGCATACTCACTCAGGCAGCCCATTTATTCTACTGCAGGCAGCTACTGACCCAGTTGCATTTTTAAAATAAGCTATTCTGGCTTTCTCTTCTAGTGTGGAATAAATGTTTATTGACGCTTATGCCTGTCGTTAAAGCAGCTGAAGGAGCAGGAGCCTTTGAGTCACTTTGCTGTTGAACTGTCTTGTCAGAAAGCAGGGGAAGGGGGTTGTGTTTGGCCTCTAGTGTGACAATCCAGCATATTTATAATGACTTGAGCTGAATCAAAGCCATTAATTGTGGTGGGGTTTGGGATTTGGGTTTGGTTTTGTGTGTGTGTGAACCATGATAAACCCCATAAAGTGACAGTGCATCAGGTGTTCACACAGATCAGGCTTGTACTTGTCTCACTGGAGCTAATTCTGGTTTGCCAAGCAGATTGTGAAGTAGACTACAAGATTTGGCTTAGCGCAGTGTCCTCTTTTTTCTTTTTCTGGCATTCAATACTTTTTTCAGGATTTTGGATCCTCACTGAGAAAACAATAGGGAGCTAAATCATTTGCTGAGCTTTGTCTGTTCCTTTAAGCAGACCGTTTTTCTTTCCATGAGGGTTTTTTTTTTTTTATTGTTGTTTTGCCTGTCAGGGAGGAGTGTTTGTAAACTCACAAGCATGTAGCAGTTCCCTTTCCCCCTGTATTTGTGTGCAGTTGAAAACCAAAATACTTTCCTGCCATTTCAGTTACTGTGACAAATGAAATGTGTTAAGCTTCATTTAGATGACCCAGTATGAACTTATTGGTGTAATTTGTTGTAAACACAAGGAATATGCAAGCAGATTTGATAGAAATGGAAACCAACCCTGATGTCTGTAAGAAACTGAATTTGAACCGACTGAAATCTTGCTGTTGATCTCTCCCTGAGTAGTTTGTGTTTGTCACACTGTCTCCAGGATTCTGCTTGCTAGCAGGATCACAATGCTTGCCACTATTTCAGCTCTTCTTCTCTCTAAATCTCAAAGGGAATTTCAAATCTAGATAAATATTTTGCTCTTTATTTTCTACGTGTTTTTGTAGGAAATGCAGAAAGCAATTTGTGCAGTGATGGTGCCATACAGGAGGGTCAGGCATGATTTACACCTGGGTCTGAGTATCTGCCTGCTGCTCCAGTAGCTTAGCTGTCAGTCTGGTCCTGGTGAAGGAAGTGCTGGGATACAGCAAAAGAAATACTGCCCTTGGCAGTTTTGATTCCACTGGAAGGTTAATGGACAGCAGGATGCAGGACTGAGGGGTCTATGGTGAACACAGAAATCAGAATGAGGTTCTAGATTTTGGGTTTTTTATGTAATGTTAATTTCCAAGACCTGCAAGTCTGGATGAAGGAAAGAGCTGAGGGTCTGCTTTTGAAGTGCTGCTCTGCAGTGTAGTTTGCTCTCTCTAGCTCACAGACTCGGGAAGCAGATATCCTTAGTGGGAAGTTACTGTAAATTCATGAGTAGTGCACGGGAATTGGCCATGCTTTCTTTTGCCACATGTGTGTTTCCCGGACATCCTTTTGGCAACTTTTTGCTTTCTCCGGTGCCGGGCCCTTTGCCAAGGTGCCCATAGAGCCTGGGTGAGGCTGTGGTCCCAGCTGAAAGAGTCATACCTGAGGGTTGAGCTTTCCCATGGTGTGTCACTTCAGCAGGTCATCAGCGTGCTTTTGGGCAGGCAGCTTGCTGAGAATCAGGCTGTTGTCGGACATTTAGCAGGGAGGAGGAGATCTTCGCTGGCACACAAGTCCCTCTCCCCGCCTGGACTCCTTCGCTGCTGCGTTAGTCCTGCGGGAGGGATCCCTGCTGCGGGCATCCGCGGAAGCACCCATGCGGTGCAGGTGCTGCCATCTGCTGGCAGCGCGGATCCTCTGCCGGGCACTGTGGCGCCTCTTCGCTCTCAGCCCAGCAGCCGTTCAGCCCACGGTGGTTTAGATCACTCAGTGTCTTTGAATGAAGAATAGGTTGCGTTTAAAAGCATACATTTATGTGTGGCCGCTACCCACTGTCACCTCCCTGAGAGGACAATGCCACCTCTCCGTGCGGGCCCTTCTGAAGAGCTTTGCTGCAGGACTGCAGGGGGGTTGGGCAAGATGACCTTGAAGGGTCCCTTCCAACCAGATGTACTCTGTGATTCTGTGAGTGCTGCTGCTGGCTTCTTGTGAGTACGGAGGGTAGCCTGCCTGGGGACAGACAGTAACAGCCAGGCTGGGGTTGTAGGTTGGACAGCCACGTTCTGGTCACAGGCGGTGGCTGTTAGAGCCAAGCCCTCCCTTGGGAAATTGGCCTGGCTTCCTGAGGCACCAGGACAGACATATCCGGATGCTCTTTCAGGAAGGCACTGCAGATAGGAGCCGACCGAATTCGCGTTTTCCGTGCAAGTACCTAGGGAAAGCAGAGGATTGCTTTCTGTTGGAACTCCAGATGGAGACGATCTGAGGTAGCGTGAAGAAGAATGTATAGGACTTGGAGATGTTTGGAACGGCAGCAGATTATTTAATGGCTTGTGGGATGGCAGCCTCTCTTCCAGAGTTCTCTGCTGCTTTTAACGTATTGATCACGTTTCAGATGTGCTTTCTAGTCTGCCTCTTTGAGAGGTCCAGAGCTACAGTAGTTGAAGAACATCAAAACTGGTGGTGAGGGGCAGTCAAACCAGACCAGGAAGGCGTGCTGTCAGGAGGCACAGGGATGCCTCCAGCCTGTGTAAGTTATTGCTGATTGATAGGAGATGAACCAGACAGGTTTCACCTCTCTTCTAATCTTTGTTAGAATGATGATAATGTCTGAAATCTCCTGGCTCTGTTTTCCACAGAGATTCAGGACACGCTGCAGGTAGACATTAGTTACTTGAAAAAACTAACTGCAGAACCCCCATCTCTTCCTTGGACCATCTGTTCAGCTCAGAGCTGTGTGTGATATGAGGAATCATGGCAGTAATTATGATTATTACCAGGTGATCCAGCTAATGTAGTGGAAGGTACTTGGGAGGCAGAGAGGGTAGAAGGAATATTACTGATATAAGCAACACCTGCTTCTGCCTGCAGCACTTCAATCTGTGGCTTTCTTCATGGCATCTCTGCTTCTATTTAATTATGGCTGTAATGAACAGGGGTGAGTGACAAGTGTTTGGAAAATTCAGTTTGCTCACAGAAACTCCTCATGGGTGCTCCGTTCACAGCTTCATATCTGAGCCAAATACAGCTTTGGCTTGAGATGTTTCTTCTGTAAAACTCTGCAGGTAATCGGTTGTCATCAAAGCTCCAAGAATTTGAGCACATTTTGAGTTCCTGATCTTGAAGGTTTAATGTTCCTGATAATTCTGTCTCTGTCAGCTCCTTGGACGTAAATATCTCACTGTAAGTTCTGTTTATCGCAAAAGCTTTTCAAGGTGTTCTACAAAAAGGATTTTTATTAAACAAGCTCTCGTCTTCTTTGGCTTTGATGGCTGCTGTGAAGAGAAAGCTGAATGATCTTCAGCAAAGCTCAGTGTTTTAGTACACCAAACACTCTCAGCTTGGAGGCTTAAGGTCTGGCTGGATTTTTTGTCTTATCACAGGCTATTCAGATACAGATCTCTTGAAAACAGCTGGAATTTAGTCTTTCTCTCTCTGATGAAATCAAAACCTTTTAAGTGATAAACCAGAGACCACACAATACACCCAAACAGCCAATACCTCAGAGGTTCAGGCACTTGCCTGGGACAAGGGAAGCAGAGACCTGAAAACTGTCCCAGCATGGAACAGAATGACATAGCAACAAAGGAGGCTTTATTGTATTTAAAGCTTAATGACATTGCACACACTTTCCTTTAGCCTTTTCTAGCTGAAAATCTGTTTTGCAGCATGTAACAAAAAGTGATGCTTGACAGGGAATGCCATGTGGAACTTCTCCCCTTCCACCTCTGCAGGACTTAAGTCCTGTAGCCCAGGGCAGTGCCCTGGACAGGACTCTATCAGGGAGAAGGGATCTCACTCTCATTCTGATTAGAAATCTTGCTCTTACTGAAATCTCCCACTGTATCCTTAGG
This sequence comes from Ramphastos sulfuratus, assembly GCA_013399055.1. NCBI lineage: Eukaryota > Metazoa > Chordata > Aves > Piciformes > Ramphastidae > Ramphastos > Ramphastos sulfuratus. Next base: position 209,178 of record WBNM01041452.1, read on the forward strand.
TAAGATCCAGGGTTCTGTAAGTAAATAATTCACATGAAATATTTAAACAATACTTAGTTCATTTCATGACCCACAATTAACATTTCTTTGAATTACACTCAGCTTTAAATGCAATAAAACCTCCTCTGTAGTTCTGGTACATGCTGGGACAATTTCCTTCTCTTTGCTTTATTTGATTTTAAATTCCTCACATTAGTAGCCAATCAATAGTAAATTCTACTCTGCTGTATTATATTGACTTGAATTCTGGATAGCTAAAGTAGTATAAGTATACACTTCACCTGTCTCTTGTAGATGAGACTTCTTGGAGAACCAAATCATAGGCCTTATCCTCTACTTAAAAAAATATAATTACGTAATTATTTTTTCATTTAAGGGCTGAGAGCAGGCAAGTGAAGAGCCCAGTAGTAAATTTTAGCCAAGGGGTTGTTTGTTTTTTTTTTTCCAAGGGTGGTGTCCTTTAAATGTCAGGAAAAGGAGACCTTCCTGCTTCACAGTTTTTAATGACCATTGCTTTGTTTTTTCAAGTCTTGTGCCATTTTCTGTTTCACCACAGAACTCTTGGCAGTTTTTTACTGAGCTTTTAACAGTGTGACTGACAGACACCCATAGAAAAGAGAAGCAGAGTTTGTGAAGCTCTTCTGTTTGTAAGAAATACTCTCTGGCAGCTGTGCTGTCTTTTGGGCTAGTGCTCCAGCTGAGGCTTTGCTGGATTTGTTCAATGCTTAATTGCCTAATGAAAATCTACTAAATTTAATAACTTGGGCAGTAGCACAGGATGGAGGAATTCTTGAATTGTTTGTTTACTTTCCACTGGTTCTCTTAACAACAATATCCTGCTGTTTTGAAGGCTTTGCATTTGCCTCCTTTGATTTTTCACATGTTGTGACTCCTGTCAAAATTCAAGAGAAAAGTTGCAGAGGAGGTGGTTTAAAACTTGCTGGATATAGAGTTTTGATAGTGAGACATGAAAGGGGCAGGGAAAGGAAGGGAAAGAGAAAAATGGCAAGAAAACTGTAGGGAGGAACTTGGAATGTGGGGGAAGGCTCATGCAGGACAGCACAGCCCACCTCAAGTGAGTGTCAGGCGCTGTAGCTGTGTATGTGGGGTGAGGCAGCTTTGAAAGTCAGATAAACAGCTTGAAGAGAAGCAGGTTTGACTAAAGAACCCAGAATCTTGCTGAAACTGGGCAGCTGGAAGGGTGTGGGTATCTGCTGATAGTGTGAGTGTGGGTTACATGTCCGTTGTGGTGTTTGTGGACTACCCAAAGCAGTAAGCACCATCCGAATGTCTTTGTGCATAACCAAACCGCTGCCTTGTAACCACAGTTTGCTTTGCTTTAGCATGTTCAGAAGAACTGCAAATAGTTGGTGGGCTTGAAAGAAGCCTTAGGTAGATGCACTCTTATTGAACCAGTGAGGTAACCAGGGATAACTTGGAGGAAATCCCATGGATGGTTAGTAACAGAGTAATGGCCTAAACTCCAGTAGCTCTGTATTTTCTGAGACTGCTTTTGCCACAAGTTAGGAAGAGAACTCAGGGGGGTTGCCTCTCATGTTCTTTCTCTAAAATCTTGACTGCTCTTCCATGGTTCCAGCAGCTGCATCTAAGTCAAGCAGCAGCCTTGATAAAACTGGGGGACTTGTCAGTACTGCCTGAGAGTAACTTGGGAAATTACTGTCCAAGGGACAGCTCAGATGCTGTGACAGAAATTTGGAAATTGTACCAGCAGCTTTCAGGCAACTTGCAGACTGCCTCTTGTATCTCTTTGCTCATCTTTTGCTTATCTCTATTTTAAGTCCTTCCCTTCTGCTAGTAAGCTTACTTTCCCCTAACTGTGTTGCTAAGATTACTCTTGAAAGAAAGTAAGTAGCGGAGTTGCTCCCAAGTAATGCAGAGTGAGTTTTTATCTGCAAGCCATAGGTAATAAATGAGAAGGAAGTTAAAAACGGTGGTCTGAGTCCAAAAGAGAATTGCTTCCAAAACCATGCTTAGAGGGGTTTCAGCAGACTTTTCATGATCTCTTATGTATTAGAGTAAGTTTGTCTCCTTACAGCTGTGGCAGTCCAAACAATTTAGACACAGAGCTGCCTTTTAAAGCTTTTAAACCTGTATTTCCCTTGAAGGTCTTCTAGTGTGCCACTAATCCCTTAAGTTATTGCACTGAAGGCACTCTATAATCCTTTAATTTACTTTGCTCTCAATAGAGATGGGGAATGAGCTGGGTCACTTTCCATATTTGGCCATTATCAGGTTTGTTTTTTTTCAACTCAGACACTAGCTGAAGTAGTTTGCCTTCCTTTGACACACTGCAGAGAGTATTTTAAATTTAGATATTAATTGCTTTTGTGTTTGTGTAAATGCACATTAAGAAAGGTACACAAAGCCCAGAAATTCCTTACTCATTTCACTCTTATACAGCCTCAGGGTCAGGCTTTTAAACTGAGTTTTCTCAGACCCCTTTGGAAATCAGTGACTACAAAAATTGATGGGTTTTGAAAACTGTGAATTCCTCTCCAGTATAGAGCTGCTAAGGGTCAAGAAACAGAGGCAGCCACAGGTAATTGCTGGAAGTCTCATCTCCCCAGACCTACAGCAGACAAAGCTTCTGACTAAAATTTCTTTGCTGGTGCTGAAGGTAAAGCTTTATGGTGCTGAGTAACACTGGGCAAATGTTAGGCTTTGTTTTTAATAAGCAGAAATACTGTAAAAGACTCTGTAGAGCACCACATTGGTTGACTGAATTAGGAAGGTTTGTCCTGCCTGTTGCCTCTTGCTTGCATGAGGGACACGTTTTTATTGTAGGTTTGTTCTCAAGAGCTGGCCTGGGAGTCTTGATCTGCTCTCAGAGGTTGGCTTATGAATACTGCCCCCAGTATTCTTTCAGAAGTTCAATTTAAGTTGAGCATTGAAGCATTTACTTGGGGGGAAAAAACATGTCCTGCAATTGTTAAACTTGGAGAAACATTGACAAGAATAAAGACAGCCCAAGTTTTGCTTCATTAACATTTACACTGAAAAAGGAATCCTCAGATGCTGAGCACTTAATGTTTCTTTTTGAAGAAACCAATTTATTTGAAGTGCAAGTTTCTTTTGTACATTATGTGCTCACATTTTTGATTTCTAACAGCACTTCTGCATCAGTGAATTTCTTGTAGAGTCAGAGATCAAGCCTGGGCTTGTTCTGAAGTATCCAAATGTGGTAATAGGTGGACTGTTGTAAAATTTGGCATCTGGAGTTAAATTACAGGATGCTTCTTAAGCTTCTTGGTTACTATAGGAACAAGTAATAGTCATCCTTCATGATTAAGCAGTGTCCATGGTAACCAAACGAGCAAGTTTTAAATGAAAGATATTTTCCCTTTACATTTTTAGTAGTCAAAGGTTAACAGTTATTACCTTTATACCCTTAAATGGGAACAAATTTTGATCCTGCTGGCATGTTTCAAGTGAGAAAATTTGGTGTTAATTTACCTAACTTTACTCCCAGGACCAGCTGAATTTTGGGTGTATATCGGGATACAGTTTCTGGGAGTGGGGTGTTGTGCTCTAATCTTCCCCAGGAGGAGTGAATACTATTCACAAGTGCTAAGTGGTTTTGCAGCATTGCAGCCTGTTACTGAACAGCGACTGTATGGCTCCTTGGGGTGACTGCAGTCCAGTAGTGGAGGAAGGAATCCCCACACATACCCTGCCTGGCTTTTAGGCTGGAAAATGTAAGTGGCCATGCTGGTGTAGGTACGAACATCCTCCTGCTCTCTTTCACTTCAAAACCAGGCTGGGAACCGTTGCAGTATATATAGCCCTGCTAGATCCCTGTTTGTAATCTACTGTAATGTTTGCTTGTAGGTAGGGAGTGGATTTCAATTCAACAAGCATGGCAACAGTATCACAAAGCCAGCAGAATCACTCTGGCTTTGCCGTGTAAAGGAATGCAGTAGTCTAATGGTGGTGTCTGTGTGTCTCAGAGGGACACAGCAGTATTTATAAGGAGTAAGAAAACAGGACTGCTTCGTGATGATGTCTTTCTCTTTCACTGGCACTGGTGATGCTTGCTTGAAAACAAAAAAGCAAGCCTGTGAAGCTGACACCTGCAGGCATGTTTTCAGAGCATGTGAGTGGAAGAGAAGCAGAAATACCCACCCACCCCCAACAAAATAGAGGTATCTGTCACAGTACATTAGGATTTACCTTCCACAATTAGGAAGCGTGGAATGTAAAACAATTGCTTAAAAGAGTTTTAATAGCTGGAAGAAAGACTTGTGAGTAACAGTAGTGAAGGCAGGCAGCATTTTCAGCAGTCCTCTGGGTCTGTAGCACATAAGTGGATTGCCAGAGCATTGCAGACATGCTGTGTCCTCACATACCTGTGTGTACATGCCCACATCCACACACCAGCAAATGCAGAATGTTTGTGTAAGCTCTCACCTTTAAAAAATCACTAGGATGGTGGAGAAGGTGACAGTCCTTTTATGATCTTCTTTATTGTTTTCTGTCTTCATGCATATTAAAAAGGAAGATTTGTTTCTGTTAGGGAAAGAGAACTCCTGGACCTCCTTCATAAATGTGGAAAAACAGTCCAAAATTTCTCATCTCTCCCTAATCCTAACCTTTGATTAATTGTAACTGGAGGAAGAACGTTGTTTTCAGACTTCCCTGTCACTGCTGCTCTTAATGATGTCTTTGAGTTGCTTCATCAGGAGACTATCTTGTGCAGTAGCTACCCAAAATTACTGTTATTCAGGTAGTTAAACTCTTGTATTCTTCTCTGTTTCCCATTAAAGTATATCCCAAATAGCCAGTGCCAAATCTCAACCTTCTGCCTTCATGAACAATATTAAAGTTCCTTCAATGTTAAGACAATCTGGAATGGATTAATTGGCTCTGGGCATTAAAACTCTTCCAGGCTGATGTAAGAGCTGCATGTGCTATGTGAATTCCAAGTCTTAATGTTTGGTCTATTATGCAGATGGATGTGAATAGAGATATGTATGTGACCCCATTTATCTCTCTAATGAAGTGCCATCAATAGAACATCTGTTTCTTTGCTGCAGAAGATGAAACCTCTGATGAATCATGCTTATAAATTAAGTATTTATTTATTTAATTTGCATGTTGCCAGTACAGACCTGTTCTAGCAGCCACCATGAACAACTTAAAAAATAGCCCAGTAATTAAACTGGGCAGAGCTTTCATTTATATCATGCTGCTGCTCCACACACTAAGTATAAACTGTTCTCTACTGCTTCATGGTTCACCTGGCCAAGTCACCTACTGAGAAAGCCCCAAACCAAACATAAAACATCCTGAGCAGGAAACAAACCTCACGGATGGAAGACAAAACCATGGCTGTGAGCTGGATGTTTATCTCCCCTCTCACCCAGGTTGCCAGTGTGGCACTCTGTGCCTCTTGACTTGTTACTTCTCTCTGGAATTGGAAGCAGAGGAGCAGTATGCTGCCACACAATCAGCTCTTGTGAGATTTCCAACTGCCTTTTGCAATCCCAGGAGTGTTAATGAAATGGGAGGCTTGGCAGGACCTGTGTCAGCTCTTCTGAAATCCCTCAAGAGACTTAGCTGCAGAAGGCACAGTCCTTTCTCCAACTGTTCTGCTGCAGGGATCCTGTGAGTTGGCCAAAGGCTACATCAGATGGTCTAGCAGGTGTCTGTGGTCCTCCAGCACCACGTTCTGGTGGCCACATTGTGCTGAGCCAGCAATCTGCAAAGGCAGCCAGCTGCTGCTGCTGCTTTAGCCCACTGGGGCTCTGGGCAGTCTGAGGTGGAAAGGAGTTGTATTGTCCCTGCCCTGTCACGGGTGGTAGGTGACATAGTTTACATCCACAGTGACAGTGATTGCAGGAATATAGAAGTTCCTCCTCTGCCTTTTGTTGCCCCTGTGAATTGGTGACCATGCTGATAAAGTGCTCCAAGAAAGCAGCAGGGCAACACCATGGAATCTTTGCAGAAATGTTAAGCATGATGGATGAACCTAATTTAAATCTCCCCAGAGCTGACTTCTTGTTCTCCGGACTCTACGTTGCTTGTCTTTATCATCACATAGGAGGAAGCTGATGTTCCACTTCACTTTATCATCCCTTCCAATTTAACCAGGGTATTAGCAGTCTCCACAAGCCAGTCCCCAGCCAGGCTAGAATTTCATCTTTTTCTTATATGTTTTTTAAGTCTGTGCTTAATTTCAATTTTACCTTGGAGAAAAGACTTCTAATGATAGGCCATTAGCAAAAGAGAAATTTGTTCTCCAGACTTCATAGCAAACAAAGATAAATATCATACATATTTTATTTCAGAGACTGATAAATAAAGAATAAAAATACCAAAGATATATATATACACACACACACACACATCTAATTAAAAATACCAAGCAGTAAGCTTGTAGTAAATCATGCTGATTGAGCAGCCTTTATTATGTATTTTTACATTATGTACTTTTAGAAAGGAGGTTATTTTTCTGGATGCTTTATGGTCTCTCCCTGGCACCAGGTCTGGGGACCTGCAGCTGTGTGTGTCTTTGGGACATGGATGTGTTTCTTCAGCGTTGTAGCAGAGGGAAGATAGAGTGTGTATTTTCAGATTCCTCATGCTGAGAATTATCCAAGCTTTCCTTTCCCATTTGTGCTGTTTTCTTCTCTCTTTTCCTTTCTGCCCTCTGGGAGTATTTTTTCTTGACAAATACATTTAATCTGTCTCTTCAGGTAAAGAATATATTCTAGCAGAATCTAGACAGCTGTCTGTCACTGAGCTACAAGAATGAAGGCATGGAGAGACCCAGCAGTGGGGATGTGAGCTGGCCAGAGGAGAGGGCTTGGCTGCCTGCCTGGCCAGGGAATGCCTCCAGGGCACTGAGAGATGCGGAAGAACGGGGAAAGTCTTCTTAGCTATCAGCGTTACCGAAGGTCAGGTGAACAAGCAGATGAACGCCACCGGGGAGAAGTCCTCTCTGCCTGCTGCCTGGGTCAGAAGCAGGTTTCACCCAGGCGGTGCAGATCTCTGTTGTCTCCTGGCTGGTCAGCGCTGCACAGGGTTAGGTTGGCCAGCGAAGGGGCTTCAGCTCCCTCTAGTGAAGCTGCTGGATTGCTGCTGTGGCAGAGCAACGTTCCCTTTAGCCCACTGCTGGGTGGGCATAGAAACAGCTTATTCCAGCTTTGAAGGTTGGAAGGCCTAACTGAACTCTCCAGAAGGGAGGAGACTGAAACACAGAAGGACCAGAAAAAAAGAGCATTAAGTCCCTTTTCTGCTTGCATCTGTCAAAAAGCATCTGGGAATGCTGGTGTGAAAAGCATTCTCTTACTGAGTAGTATTAGAGAAAATAGAGGAATTGATACATATCAAATACAGGGGAAAATAGCAGAGCTTTTTTTCAGTGCTAGATTCGAGAGCCATTAATAGCTCCTGTTCAGAAGCAGTCTGAGGAATATTAAATACTGCACAGTGCATGATATCCGGGAACCTGACACCGAGATGAGATGAGATCCATTAAAGTGCACAGCGTGCTGTGGCAAAGGTCAGTGTCACTTCACATCATTATTTAACAAAGGAAAAGCTTCTCTTCCAGAAGATCTTACTCCCTCTTTGAGAGAAGATGGCGATAATTTTTAGCTGATGGGAAGCAGTGTGGTCTGATGTTCTCTGTGAATTCCTTTGCTTTCCAGCCAGTTCTAAGAAGGCTCTGTAGTTCACACAACTGTCCCAGCCACGGGTACCCACAGAGGGTTGCATGGCTCTGAGTGGTGCTTCAGGTGCATTTTTATGCTCTCAGGCAGGGACAGAGTTGAGTCAGAGATGACATTCCCCCTGCTGAGCTGAATAGAGTGGTTTTGTCGCAAGTCATCTGTGAGGGAAACAAAGGTAATGGTAAGAAGCTGGATCTATTTGGTGTAGGCACTGTGGATAGCATTAGCTACAGGAATCCAACCAGCTGCTAATTACTTAATTGTAAATATTTCATGCCGGACTGTAGCACAAAAGGCAAGTAATGATCCCAACTTGTTTGTTTGTTTTGGATGTAGTTAGCTAAGTGAGGATCGTTTTTACAAGCTTTAATTCTGTAAACAATATCCTTAATTGTCTGAAAAGGTCTGAGAGCATGAGAAAATGGAAAACTCTGCTTAGAGCATTGAATGAGTGGGGAGTAAATCGCTGATTCTGAGTGGAAGAGTTGTGGGTGCAGGATTGCTGTGCTGTATAGAAATTGATTTAAGCTACAGATTCCAAGACACAAAAAGAAATAATTTTGTTCCAGCGTAAAATGTGGGGCTGATGCAAACTTTCATTAGCTTAGAGAACACCCTGAGTGTTTGTTAGCCTTGCTTTCAGATGAGCCTGACTTCTCAGCGGGCGGCATTACCTGCCCTAAACTTCTGCTTCATGACCATTTTTATTTAAAAGTCAATTTTATTGCCTAATAAAGGGTTGACTTTTAATTAGTTTTGTCTGGCACAATGATTATAATATTGCTGTAAGGGATCAGCTGGAATTCTCAGGGGATCAGCAAGACACTGGGTGTTGTGTTCCAATAAATAGTCCTCCAGGTAATTGAACAATGGAGCTGGCTCCTTGCAGCCGTATTTCTAGTCTAGCTGACAGCAGGAGGAGAGCGTCAGCAAGGGCATTCCGAACGCGTCCGAGGTGCTCAACAGAGCTGTGTCCGCTGGGAAGCAAACATTCTTGCCTCTTTGCTTCCCATTCCCAGTTACTCATGCTTTGGGACAGGGAAAGTTGGCTCAACTCAGTATTTATTACTTCGTGCCATTGTTTGTTCCCAGGGCAATAATCCACTTTTAAAAAGTGACACTGTTCTAACAGCAGCTTCTAAATAACCCCTTTGGGTTCAAATTAAAGTTCGTCCTTGGCTCGTGTGGCCACCTAAAGCCATCTGAAATGTAGATTTTTCTGGAGCCTCTCTTGAGTACTTAAAATCACACAGACACTACGAATATCTGCTCTCCAGGGATCGTTTTTAATTCATAGATGCTACTGTGAGCCATGTTAAATAAATCACTTCTGTCCCTCTGTGCCTCCTCCTCTCCTCCGTTTGTAGTAAGGAGCTATTAGATAATGCAGAAATTAGAGGAATAGCACCTAAATTCATTAAGCAATAAAATTAACTCAGAGAGTGTAATTGTGTGAGCAGGAGACCGGTAATTCCTGTTCCCTCTGGTTTCACAGAAACTCCACCCTGGTAAGCTCTCCAGAGCACCTTGGAGATGTCAAGCGCTGCAGCGGTGGGGCAGGACAGGGAGGAGCACACCTTCATTGGCCGGTCCTTGCCCAAGGTTGGAGCCAGCCTGACCTCTCCGAGGGCTACCGGCAGCATCTTTTCCACCAACTTTTGGTTCTGATGACCTCTAGGTTTCTGCATTACATCCAGCCAATCTGATGAAGTTTGATTGTCCTCTGCAGTCTCCTTTCCTTAAAGCGCATCGCTGCCGTGCGGTGCAGGAACCTGGCCTCCTGCCGTGGCTCCCCAGAGCTGCTGGCTTGTCTGGCATTCCAGTCATACTTCTCTTTCTTGCTGCCTCTGATGAAGTCATCATCTCTACTTCTGCTCTTATTCCTGGCTTGTTCGGAGTGCCATGGCATGTGCGTTGCTGACAAGCACGGCTTCCTTTTGGTGAGTTGAGGGAGACGTCTTCTCATTGCTAACTTCTCTGATGAGCGTTCAGATTTGTACCTCCCGTTCTTGTTTGGAGCTGGAATGGTTTCATAGCAGAAAATCGACTTGCTGGGAAGTACCTGCTTGTTAGTTGCTCCTTCCAGCTGGTTCTCTTTGCTTTCCTACTGTCTCTTCCACTGGCTGATCCCTGGAGTTGTGTGTGAGAGGGGGAGAGCTTGGAGATGAGCAAACAGGAGGAGTTCATGGGTTTCCTTCCCACTAATGAGAGCCTAATCCTGATGATCTCTTGGACTAGCTGTGATTCACAAGAGCAGGTAATGCAAATGTAAAAACATCTCACTTGCTGGGTGAAAAGTAAACAGTGTTAATATTTGTTTGTGTGTTTGATACACAAATTGCCCTGCTCTGTAGCAGCCTTTTAGAAGCTGTAACAAAGGAGATGATGATGCTGAGTGGGTTAAACATGAGCTTGGGTGCCTGGAGTTCCTCAGAGGCTGCCCTGGAAGCCCCGGAGCAGGAGGGATTGCTGCACTGCTCTGAAAGTATTCTGCAGTGTGAAGAACAGGCATGGAAGAGTGTAGGAAGGATTCATTACTCTGTCAGTTCAAACGCCTTCAGCTAGTTAACAAATCAAAGAGTTTCAGAAGTCTTCCTAAGTCCCAGGTTCTAAATTCATGTGCAGTGTTTACGGTGCTGTGTCCTCTTGGCAGTGAACTCAGTGGGACACTTTCAGTCCTTGAAAAAGTCCTGGTGCCAAGCCGGATTTTGGACTCAGCTCTGTGTGATAATCTAGAAGAGGTTTCAGGGGTTTGATAATTTCAGGGTAGTTTCTCTTTGAAGGTCTTGGCCATGGGTTAATGGTTTATTGGCATAGTTTAATGGCCATGTTGATGTTAGGTCAGCAGTTGGACTTGGTGATCTTAGAGGCTTTTTCCAACGGAAGCAATCCTATGATTCTGCACTGGGGAAACTCCCAAACACTGCAGCTTTCTGTAAATATTTGGGAAAGTGGGAAGCACTTCTGTTTGTTTCTTCATGCTTCTGTGATTGCATGAGGTGGATGAACCCCAGCCTGGTGCTGATCTGCAGCAGACATTAAACAGTGCTGCTTATTGGGAAAGTTATGGTACAAGTTCATGAACTGGGAAGGGCCTAGAGGAACACAGTTCTACAGCATGCAGGGTGAAAATAAAACAGTGTGAGCAGAATTGGCTGCTTAGCATTGGGCAAGCTTAGGAAAATGCAGGGGAAATGCCATCAGTGAGAGAACATTAGATGAGGAATTTCCATCCATTCTTCAGAGTGATTTGTGAACTTTTCCCAGTCCTGTTTTGATGTTTTCAAGAGCTTCTAAAGGACCAGGTAATATACTTAGGTAGGTCTGCCTGATTCAGCTCTCCAGCAGTTACTAGAGCAGTTTCTTACTGCTCATCTGTACCTATCCCTCTGTCGCAGTAGCCTTAAGCAGGCCAACATATGGATTAGGTTGCCTGCACAAACACAGGAGGTTACACATATGCATAGTGAGTTACATCCACCCTTTAATTGGACATTGCATTGTGAACTGGTGGAAATAGTGGAGAATCAGAAAGCCATCCCTTGCTGTGGGCTTCCATTTCTGCACACAGGCATCTCTGCTGCTGGGTGCTTTGGTTTCCTCAGTACAACCAAGGAATCGGTTTTCAGATCCAGCATGCCCACACGATAATCCTCATTTAATAGACTTCAGTTTAATAGAATCAGTTACTTCAGTGATTTTTCAGGCCTCTGTGTCATAAAAGAAAGATTTGGAGGTTTTAAGTTCAGAACAAGTTGAAGTCTTTGGGAGAGCAAATAGTGTCCTGAGATACTGTGTGTGTAAGTCCTCAGATCAGATCTGATGTAGAGCAAATAAATGGCCAAATGAAGGTATAATCCTGGAATTTCTGCGAGCTGAGGGAGAGCAGTAAGCTAACAGAGAATTCACTGTCTGGTGAGGATGTTACCTGATAATACCCAGTGCTTCTGGAAATGTCATTCTGTGGATAGCTGCCTGCACTAAGATTATTCCTCATTCTGGAATCCTTTATCTTGGAATACAAAATGGATAGCAGACATTCGTTAATGAAACTTTGCAGTGCTCCCAGGAGATTGGCAGGGGTTTTTCAATTCTGAATCTGATGAAAAGCATTAAAATGTTGGGGGGACACCCTGTGACTCTATAGGAGAGGTCAGTGTGGAAGCCTGGACTCTGTGCTGTTGAGAGGGGTAACAACTGCCGGAGTCTGTCCAGCCAGAACTGGAGTGGAGCTCAGGGGAAATGTGTTGGAGGTTCTGAAGAAAGGCTGAAGTCAGATAGTGTATCTGATCTCTTGCAGCATACTTGTCTTATGCACATGTGGGCAAATTGTCAGCAGAAAATAAGGCTGGAAGGCATCTCAGGAGATCTGTGGTATCAATCTGCCCCAGGAGAGGGGTGGGAAGGGAGTTCATTGTACCTGAACCTTGTGTGTCAGGGAGAGCTGCACCAGGGAGGCCTGAGCTGGGCTTGGGCATGCATTTGTCTTCTCTCCAGACAATCAACTCCAGGGTATAACTCTGTGTGTCAAGAAAAGCCTTTTTCCAATGGCTAACCTAAATATCTTCTGCTGTAAATGAAGACATTGCCTTTTCAGCCTCTAGTGGCTATGGAGAGAGGTTTTACTGTTGCCTTACAGCGACCTTTTCTGTGGTGGCTGAGCTGCTGTGGCGTTCCTGTGGGCTGGCTACCGCTGACATTGGCCAATGCCAGTCTCCAGGCAGAGAAACCTGCCCTCAGACTTCTCCTCTCACCTTGAAGAAGTGAAAAAGGCAATTCAAACCTTTATGTATTCATACTTTTCACTCTGGGAAACTGCTCTGCTGCACATTTCTGGTAGTTAGGAGTTACTGATTTACCTGTTAGCTATTTTTACTTCCCTTTAAAACAAACAGTTCCCCTCAAACACCCACACCCAACCCTCTGTCTAGTTATTTCTGGTTTCTTATAAGGAGTTTTGTAATGTGTCTCTCCTCTCCAGTGCTCCCCACAGTGCTTAAACTAAGCTAAAATGGAGATTTGATTCCAAACATTTTATGAACCATAAGCTTAAGGATAAGTGGGTCCTAACACCTCTGTATTTTGGCCTGGGTCAAACTGATGTGTTTGCTGGCTCTGTTCTGGCTATATTTTAATCACAAAGTAAGAATTTAAGAGTACAGTTTGTAACTTCAGTGCAATCAGAGACAGATATTAATCAGCTCTGGGTCATAGCACACTCTCCCTTTCTCTGAAGAGGGCTGACCTGTGTGGCTGGAGGAGGAAGCAGATTGACAGATTACAGCAAGTGAGACAATTGTGCACTTTGGTCTGCCAGAGCACTGCGGTGCGAGTTAACAGTGCGGGAACACCGCTAGGGAACAGCAAGTCCTGTCCCTCTGTGCTGGAGGTGTGTTGGGCTGGGAAGCTCAGGTCTGTGCCTGTGCTGCAGGCTCTGGGAAAGGCATTTCTGGCAGCTGCTTTTCACATAATCTCATCCCATAATTCCTGTTTCCCAGCACTGTATATGAGAAATGCTTTAAACAACCTTCATTTTTCTGCTTATTAAGAAAATGCAAAACAGCTTCTTCAATTGTCTTGTCATCTTCAACTCACTTTCAACATGCTGTGATCAAGTAGTTTCTTTATGACAGCCCAGGAAAAAAAAAGAAAGGCACTGTTCAAAGGAATGAGGTTGGGAGCCTTGGTGTGAAAGGAGATGACACCAAAGGACTTGATTGCCTCCTTCAGATTCAAAGTGCAGAACTCTGCAAAGAAAGTGGCCAAGATTATAGCAGGCTTGGCTGGAAGCTGTGAAAGCAATAGACTGGTTAATTTTGGCTGGCTGTCTCTCATATGGGTTCCATGGCTGCTGCTGAGGAATTATGGGCAGGAAGATGTCACTGAACGGGCACTTCACCCAGTCCATGGTCGGGATTTTCTAGTCTGGCCTTTTGGAATAGTTTAAGATACATCTCAGGAACTGCTGAGTGGAATTGCAGGTATTAGTTGTCTCTTAGAGATCCTGGCTGATGGCAGTCTTTGGCAAGAGGAAGGCCTTGCTAAAGGGACACTCTCCGTGCCAAGCCTGATGGCAGCAAATTGCAGATTGCAGAGGCTGAGAATTGGCAAACAAACCACCTCTAAGTAACACTAGCTGAGAGAACATAATTGTCTGAGACATCCTGATGTATAGGTTGTTCCATCTTTACATTTCTTTTCATACTAATGTGTAGAAGTCTCCCTCTAGCAGAGTCTAACATCTAATTTCCTTGTGTAGCAGGTATTCTTCTCCAGGCTACTGTCATTCCCAAGTGAGAATCCTAGCAGCGATATAATCCTCGCTGGCATGCCTGTTGCCAGTCAGATTGTGCATTAGAAGGAGTTCCCCCAGTGTTATTTCAGCTCCATTTTAAAATTTATTTTTATGCTCCTTCCCATCCACATGCTATGCTTTAGCAGTACAGGATCTAATATGGTTTTCCTAGTTACAAAGCAAATTGCTAGAGGAATTAGAGAGGGAACTTAAGCATCCTGTGCCTCTAACCCCATTAGCAGTTTCCCTTAGGAGAGTCAAGTCCAGAAGTGCACAGATCTGTACTTTGCATATAATTTGCACTCAGCTCAATACATTTTCTGTTTACCCATCAGCAGACTGGAAATAATGATAATTCCAACCTGTCAGGCATTATCTGGAGCTTACAGTGGTATAAAAAAATGCTAATTGTTGAAGGTGAAAGTCTTACTGATTGAACGGTGGTGGGAAGCAGGAGCAGGTATGATGGGGTGGCTGTGTTGGCTCATTTGCAAGGGCATCTCAGAAGAAGGTGGCACATTCTGCATGGCCTGCTGATGGTTCTGCTCTGTCCCTGTGCTGCTGTGTTTGTAACTGTCCTTTGTTTTCTGCCCCATGCACAGAGTCCCCCCCGGAGCGGTGCGGGCAGAGGCGCAGCATGCCCAGCGGGGGCACCGACAAGAACCCCACCATGGAGCCTGCTGCCACAACGCCCTTCCGGGTCACGGTGAGTCTCTGCCCATCTGAATGATTGTTGTGGCATCTTAATGAGTATTGTGGGAGTTTGCCAGGAGGGAGAGGAACTTGCTCATCCTGAGAGAAGAGGTGGTGTATGTGAAACTAGTTGCTTGCTTCTTTTTAAATAAATGTAGTGGAGTTGGGTACTGTTAGCAATGAGCAATTGAAATTTCCTGGTAAAGCAGCAAGGTTTGGATATGAGTCTGAAGCAGGTTTGGGGAAGTTGTTTCACTTGGGAGACTTTCCTGGTGAGGTTTCCTTTGTGATTCACTTGGGAGACTCTCCTGGTGAGGTTTCCTTTGTAAATCCTCAGGCAGTGCAGGATATTCATAGGTGTATTTACTGGTCTGCAAATGTGCAGTATGTCCTCCTAGTCCTACAGAGAGAAAATCTCCTGTAGAAGAACCTGTTATTAACTAACAGGAAACATGCCAAGCTGGTGATTCCCCAGAGCCTGGTATCCTCTCCCAGCAGGAGCCTAGAGGAACCAGTCTTTTTTTTTTTTTTGCATTTCTTCAATTCTTTTGCTGTGAGATGCTCTGCTAATATCACTGTTTTGTTGTGATAGCAGTGTGTAAAGAATGGGAAGTCCTCTGGGAGTGGAGCAGAGCAGCACCACTAACACAAGAAACAATGATACTGAAATCAAACAGAACAAAACAGGTCTTGTTGCTCCATGGGGCAGGGCACTGCTGTGTCCATTTTACAGACCCAAAGAAGTCAGAGCTGGCTACTGACTGAGGAATCTGTTGGTGTTGAGCTCTGGCTCTGTGCTGCTGCAGACAATAGAGCAGTTGCCAAGTTTCACTGCAGTACAAAGTGTAATGAGTTTAACCACAGCACTCCCCTCTCCCTACCCTCTCCACATTCCTACAGGATCAGATGTTTGGGCTTTAGAAGATAGGCCCTGTCGTGCCTTGGAGATAGTCCTGGAGAGAGTTAAAAGTCTTTGTTTCTTCTTTGGTTAGAGTGTGCACAGTGGTATTCATCATTGCCCCCCCACTGACAGAAGTCATCTCTAACATCCTGCAGGTATTTGATAGACTTTCAGACAGGATCACAGTAAATCTTACAAGGATTCTGTTATCTAACAAATGATATCAAATCCAAGCAGTTATTTAATTTAGGAGTACACTCAGCTGACAAACAGAAGCACAACCGTGAGATAAAAATAAATATTTGTTTGAAAGTGGGCAGCAAACACACAGCTGAGAGTAGCTAGGTGGGTGTATGATCATCTTGGATATGTAACTAGTAGTAGGACAAGAGGAAATACTCTCAAGGTGTACCAGTGGAGGTTTAGGTTGGACATCAGAGGAAACTTCTTCACTGAAAGGGTTCTCAAAACCTGAAGCAGGCTCCCCAGGGAGGTGATTGAATCCCCATCCCTGGAAGTGTTTAAAAGATGCAGAGATGTGGTGCTGGGGAACATGGCTTAGCACCAGCCTTGGTAGAATCAGGTAATGATTGGACTTGATCTTAAAGGCCTTTTCCAACCAAAATGATTCTGTGATCCTGTCTGTAGTTAATGCAACAGAGTCCTGGGAGGCTGGGGGCTCTGTGATCAACTGATGCTACCAAGGCAATCAGAAGTTACCTGTTCAAGAGGAAAATGTCTGCTGTAGGTGGATAATAAGTTTACACATAAGCACTTTTATTCAGAAAAGAGGCCAATGGACCTGGAGCAGGTTTGCTTGAAATGTATTTGCAGGTCTTCTCTGCAGGCCACACCTCCTTTACAGGCTCAGCTGCTTCATAGCAAACCTAGGCAGAACCAGAATTTCAAAGCAAAGACAATGGTGCAATCTAAAAAAAGATCTGAGCACACCCAGTTCACCTGAGAACGTTTGGGCTGATGAATGAATCATTAATAGCAGTTCCCAAGTCGTTTATTTTAGTTCCATAAATTCTAAGTTTGTGAATGCAGAATATGCTCTGTGGAGCTACATTCTGTAGCCATCATATGCAAACACATAGGAGTGTGGGTTTTTGTGCTGTCTTATTTGCTAAATGAAATGTGAAGAAGCAATGAAAACAGTGAGTGGATGGCAGATGAGTTGTGTTTTGAAGGAGTGTGTACAGTTCATGGCAAATACCAAAGACAATGAAACAGGAAAACAATGGAGTATGAGAAGTCTTTAAGCTTTTGCTGTAGGGCATGTCTCGTTTTCTTTTTCTGGAGATGATGAAAGTTACTCTCCTAAGAGCTCCCTTTTCTAACAGCTCAAAACACACTGGGATCATCTTTTGGTCAAATTCTTCTTGTGGTATCACCTTTTAACTAAGCAAGGTGAAGTTTGTTTTGATGCCAAGAGGAAAACATTTGTTTTTTCTCTAACCCCTTGTGCCACAAGCCAGGTACCCTCCATCTGAATCAACTATCAGTTACAAATGCTCTAGAACTCTGAGCACAGCACACAGAAACATGGTGAGGCTAACTGAACAGGCATGCTTTTGCTTTGTGCCTTTCATTTATCAGAATCTGCCTATCTCAGCACATGCACAGCTTTGAACCTTAAACAAGGTACTACTTGTTGATGAAAAAGGCAAAGAATGATGAGGATATCTGGATTCTTCACAAGGCAGAGGGTTTGGGAGTCTCTTAGTGTACTTGTAGTCAGTGAAAATAAAACACTGCTTGTGTCTGCTTTTTCCACAATATATATCCTGCTTTATGTTTATAGGGAAGTTATTCCTGCCTTTAACCAGGTCAGTTCTTGTTAGTGAAGTGGCCTGCGTGGGATGTGGCTGCTTGCTTTGACTGCCTCTGTTACTCAGTGTGGATTAAATAAGGGTAGTCATCACATGGATAATACATAGCATTTGTCTTCTCGGAGTTAAAATCCACTATCATCTCACTTCTGCTCCTGCTCAGCCCTCTGAATGTTATTGCCATTAATATGAATGGCTTCATTACATACAGCTTTTATGGCTGCCCAGATTTCAGCAGATGTCTGACTTAAGAAATATATTCTTCCTCACCTTCCTTCATTAACCAGAGGAACATTAGCAGTCAGTCCATTCCAGCCACTGGGAATAGTAATTAGTGCTTTAGTTTAGTGGTAATGGGATTATTACTTTTGAGCCTGCTGCTGTAGGTTTTGATGTTGTAAGCTTTTCATATTTTATAGCTGATTGTTCTTCCCTGACATCTCCATCCTTCTGCTGTTGAGTCTCCAAGGGACTAGTAAGCTCAGGAGCCATTGGGTTTCAGCTATTTTGACAGTGTTGCACTCCCAGCTGCCTTCTTTCATTTGAAAACTAAAGCAAACTGGAGTGGAATTGCTGCCTTCCCATATAGAAGTTTTGCCAGGCAAGTTACAGTTCATTGGGTTTTGTGGGCTTTGTAAGAACATTGGAAAACAATAGCTCATGCTTTGTTGTGGGTTATAGAATATAGACTTGAAAAGCAAGCTGTAAGATTTCTGCATCTTGGAATGTGAACTAGTAGCCTTACCAAAAAAAAAAGGGTTTAATAGAGCTTCTTAAACATGAAAAAATCCTGCTTGGTCCTGGTTATTTCGTATTGTACAATGACTATTTTCCATGTAAACCCAGCTCCACTCTGTGCTATCTGAGCTTTGTGTGATGTCATGCAGTCTAATAAATTCAAGTCTCTAATCCAACTGATCAGTCATCTGAGGTCTCTGTTTCTGAATCTGCTCTAAGCACCAAGTTCAGTATTTAGTTTTAATCTGTGTCTGACTAGAAAACCAGAGATGTGTTCCACATCACCAGCTACACAGTGCTTGGGCTGGACTAGAGCACACCTTGCTGACTGCTGCATCAGTGCCTAGAAACAGTACATTTGGTGCAAGACAGCTTAAAACTTAAACAAGAAAGTTCTGGTCCTGTTGAATTTATTATATCTGAGAGACTGATGGAGGAGACTAACTATCATCACACGTTTGCAGGAGACATCTCTGTAGTTAAATGGTCTGGTTGGAGCCTTTCCTGTTTGTCACGATCCCGCCTCTCAAATGAAGGGACCATTTAAAACTGCTTCAAGAGAAGGACAGAAAAAGAAGGACAGAACACTTAGCATGAGATGTCAGTTAAAATGTTGCCTGCTTAGGTAGTGACCTCGAGCTATCTCCGGTGAGCATGGGTAACTGGCAGCAGCTCAAGAGCTCCAGACACCAGTGTAACCAAGGGCAAATGCTGGGCTCTATGCCCAAGGGGCGATGAGCAAAGCCTTGCTGTTGTCTGACATTTACCTCCTGGGAGAATGCAGAGAAGCATTTACCCTCTCTCTTAAGGTGTGAAATGGGTTAAACCTGAAACGTCTGCTGCATTTTATCAAACACAGGGACCAGGCGATGAGAAACTCTGCTGGACACTAGTGAAATCCTCTCGCTTTGCCCAGCGCACAGGGAACTCAAGAGCAGGGGTGGGACTGCAGAAGCGGCTGTGTGCTGCCTTCTCTCGCGGCTCATTAGGGTGCTGCCATCTATTGACTGCTTGGGTTAGAGCCTGCTTCAGCTCTGCGCTCCCAACTGCCCACGAACTTGAGCAAAAGTCTTGGACAAAGCCATTGCACCAAGAACCCAGAATGGTGTTCTTGCTGTTAGTCTGCCCTGTGCCAGGGGCTCCTTCCAAACGGAGAGAATTAATTTAATAATCTCAACATTTTAATGTGTCCTGGGAAAGGCTGTGCCTTTCTTACAGAGCTGTGTCTGAGGAAGCATCTGAATGCTCTCTCTTACCCCAAAATACTAGAAGGAGTTCAGAACTTTTTCCAGACTGCTAATCCCAACTCTACTATCAATCATATGCTTCCTAGGATCTCAGAAAACACTTCTTTGCTTCTGATTGAAGCCACAATGGCTAAAAAAAACACAAAAAAAACAAACCAAAAAACAACCCTAACAAAACCAAACCAAAGCACACTACAGCTGTAAGCTACAGGATCAGGCTGCCCATCCATGCAGCTGTGTCAGTTGGAAGGGAAACAAATCTCAGAGAAGCTTCAAAGACCAGGCCCAGTGGTATGAGCACACTCCTGTCCAGCTCATTGTCAGGCGTGAAGATGTCTGTCACCTCCAGTTCTCACATCCCTTCATCCTCTGCTTGTTGTCTGTTGTTCTGCACTTGAAGTGGGATGTCTTGGAGCAGGAGCTGTCCTTTCTATTTGGCATTGATCTGCTCTTTAGACTCTTTAATAATGAAACATTTGTAGTTACATAGAAGTATAAAATCTTTTTAGGTTTCAGATCCCCTTCTGCTGTAATGCTAACTTGTTTTCCAGCAGTTTTTCTGCCTGTTGGGGTTGGATACACAGCTGAATGTACAGTGATAGATTAAAAGCTACTCTTAATGGCATTCCTCCATCTATCCTGGTTTTAAGCCTTGATAAATGAAGTATTAAATACTAATGGCATCCCAGTAAATGGAAACTCCTGGAGAGATGAAAGTGAGTAACCCTTCTACTATTCCTCTTCACTGAACATAATCCTTAATAATGGGATCCAGGTTCAAGCTGTTGTGGATGAGGTATTGAAAGATTCTCCCCAAGTTTTTGCCTGTGCACTGTAGAACACCATTTCCCAGTTTGCTTTACTTAGATATTTTTTTCCCCCAAAGCAGTCATGTAAATTATATTATAATAGTTTGACTTTGGAGGATTTATCTTCCTGTGTTATGCAGAGAGCTGAATGGTGCTTCCCTCACCATGATCACCCCATCTTTAATTGAAATGTAATTGTTTACTAAACCATTCCATCTAGCAGGGAAAATTACTATCATTTTGGTCTGTGCCTGCATACATTATAGTACCCCTTTTACAGGGACTGAATTTAAGGAGAATGGGAACATTATCACAGCTGATACATAAACAGAAAGCTATTATCATTAAACTGTCAACTGCAATTGAGTTTGGATAACCAGGGCTAGTGGCAGCAAGAAATATTTAAATTACTTTGAAAATGTATCTGTCAGTTCAGGCCCTGCTTCTGGAGCAGGACATGCTTGGAAGCTTTGGGTTTCTGAGCACTTTAGGGCTTGGAAGGAAAATGAGGTCGTTTTGAGCATTTGCAGGTATTCTAGTCTCACTGGTACTGTTTTGCAAAAATTTGGAGTGCTAACCTGGCTGCCAGATTATTTTTTTGTCAGGTACAAGAGCATGCAGACTTTGTACTCTTAAAGCATCTTTTGTTGCTAGATATCCAGGTTCTCCTAGCACTCCCATTTTACAGCAGAGAAAACTGAGGTGGGAAAAAGTTAACTGACTTAAATGTGATCATGTAGCAAAGCCAGGAGATATGTTCTGAGCTGAGTTTCTTCACTTCTAATTCCCATTCCTGGTGTTAACCACTAGCTGAGATACTCCTAATTACTGTTATAAAATCATCCTTTAGTTTCAAGAGAATTAAATACTCTTCTCAAACTTGATGCTGCCATGTGAAGATGAATAAAGTGGGTTTCTGCCCTCCCAAATCATTGCTCCCAGGTCAGACATACCTGCCTTTCTTAACTTTCTCTGCCAGAACCCCAGGTTGGCAGATTTCCAGTTGCTTGTTATTAAAATAAGAGCCCTCTGTCTTATTCTTCTAAGTCAGCTGTTAACATAAATCCCTGGGTACTTTTGCCCTTCAGTTTTTGGGTGTACTTGATGAGAGCTGGGGTAAATTCTAGTTAAGGCATGAAAGATTTTTGTTTTTAAAAAGGAACTGGACAATGAAGCTGATTGTAAAAATAATGTGTTTAACTCTTCCCTCTTAAGAGGCTAAGAGAGCTGGGATTGTTCAGCCTGGAGAAGAGCAGGCTCCAGAGAGATCTTCTTGTGGCCTTTCAGTACTTAAGGAGGCTTAGAAGAAAGATGGGGACAATCTTTTTAGCAGGGCTTGTTGTGACAGGACAAGAGGTGATGGTTTGAAGCTGAAAGGGGGAAATTTAGCCTAGAAGCAGGGAAGACTTTTTCTACGCTGAGAGTGGTGACACACTGGTCCAGGCTGCCCAGAGAGGTGGTAGATGCCCCATCCCAGAAAATATTTCAGGTCAGTTTTTTTTTTTAGGGCTCCGACCAACCTGATCTAGTTGAAGATGATCCTGCTCATCTTCAGGGGGTTGGACTAGATGACATTTAAAGGTCCCTTCCAACCTGAAGTACTCTATGGTTTGTGTTTGACCTTGTATATCAAACATTTTCTAAGTAAGATTGGAATTTTCAGTTGGGGAGCTATGGGGAGGCAGCACAGTTAAAGATACGTGGGACTGTCAGATTTCAGCTCAGAGCTGCAGTTCAAACCACTGTGGATTTATTATGTGCATCAACCAGGAGACAGGAATGACAGGGTAAGAGACATGGTGCTACGACCTGCTTCACTGAAAAGGACTCAGCAAGGCAGAGTATGGATTTTTTTTTTCCTTTTTGAACTAAGTATGTTCCAGGGAGGTCTCTTTTTCAGAGCCTGCAGCTGTCCAAAGAGCAATTTTACAGAAAGGAAGAGGCATAAGGTCTCATCAGCAGCTTAATTCACACACCAAGGCCACTTTAAAGAAAAGTATTAGTAATCCTGTTTAGTCTTTGTGGGGTGGAGCATGGTTTTGGACTGCTTTTGATTGCTATCAAGCTGACATGGTTGGACAGCAAAGCCTCTGTTCCACAGGGTTTGTATGGTCAGCAGCAAGGCTGGCTCTGGTGTGTGGCAGTAAGGAGAGAATGGAAGATGACCTGATACTGTTAGCATCTGTTAGATGCTTTGTATGTGGAGGATTAATAGAGCTCCTGAAGGGTAAGGATCCACACAGTGCACAGTCAGAGCTTAGTTTAATCTGCAGTGATGGCAGCTTCCACCAAGAGGGAAATGGCCACGAGTGACAAAATTGCTGTCCTCAGCCACCACTGAAACACATTCAGGACTAGGGGAGAAGCTCACATTCTTGTTTCCTATTTTAGGCCTGGACAGTGGATTAAGAGAGGAGCTAGGGAAGTTAAAGTCAAACACTGTGTAGTTCCCAGGTGGGAAAGGAGAAAACAAACATTTCAGCACCTTGTCTGGCTCTGCAGTGGGTGTAAATTAGCACAATTCCATCCATTTCATTTAGCTATTCCAAATGTTTCCACTTGCTCATCCTCCAAGGACAGCTGGACTCTCTCAGGGGTATGGCTCTCAGAGAACAGTTGTTTAGGATCCAAAGGATGCCAACAACAGAAAATCCTTGGGGCTGTGAGAGAAGCTCACATCCTGCTGCCAGGAGGGAGACTGGAGACAGGGAAGCAGTGAGAATGGGCAAGCAGATCCAAGCTCTTCCCAGAAAGCCTAAGCAAGCTTTTGTGGGAGAAACCAGTCTTGTTCTCGTGATTTTCTGACTCTTGTCTTTAGAGCCTTCCGTTCCTCCACTCCTGTAGAAGCAGTCTTGTAGCCATAGGAGAAGTACCAACAGTTGCTGTATGTTTTCATGGAGAGAGCCCATGGGAGGAATATTTAAAATTTAGGCTGTAAGTAGGGCTAATAGGAAATGCTAATTCCCATTTCATTCTTTTGATCAGTGTATATTGAATGATAATTACAGTGATAGCAGTTGGCACTTCTGTGGCACCTTTCATCTGAGGCTGTTAAAGTGTTCTGCCAATCTGCAGGAATTCAAGCTTGCAGTCACTGTGGGGTTGCAATTTATCATAATGCCTTAAAATAAGTTGGGAAAGTAAGACATGGGAAGATGATAGGACATTGCCCATCTCCTATAAACCTTAGAGAAGGGCTGGGACTGCACAGTAGTGCTGCTGCTCATCTTATCATACAATCACAGAGTCATAGAATGGTAAGGTTTGAAAGGGACCTCAAGGATCATCTAGTTCCAACCCCCTGCCATAGGCAGGGNTGCCTACTCAGGTGCAGGACCTTGCACTTGGCCTTGTTGAATGTCATTAGGTTGGCCTGGGCACACCTCTGCAGCCTGTCCAGGTCCCTCTGGATGGATCCCTGCCCTCTAGCAAGTCGACTGTGCCACACAGCTTGGTGTCATCTGCAAACTTGCTGAAGGTGCACTGATTCCTCTGTCCATGTCACTGACAAAGATGTTGTTATGAGGAACAAAACCAACTCAAGCCACTATTACAAATGGTGAAACTGATGAAACCTGGCCAAATGAGTGGCCTTTGCTCTCTAAAACTTGTTTGCTTTGCAATTTCCATGGCTTTTTCACAATTTAATATATACTCAGGTGCTCTGTTGTGTTTTTCATCTGTTACAACTCGAATTCCCTCCACAAAGGCAGACAAACAATCTCAAATCTCACAGGATTTTGCAGCAACATGGATTCATATCAGTTCTTTAGAGTCTTCCATTTCCAAAGAGTGATTTGAACAACAGAGGCCACTTCTTGCTCCTTTCAAAATGACTGCAAGAAAAAAAGATTTGGTAGCACTTCAGACTCTTCCCTGGCAATCCAAATGCAAACAACTTGTACTAATTAACAGGCTGTAGGGAGACAGATGA
Source organism: Ramphastos sulfuratus (assembly GCA_013399055.1). NCBI lineage: Eukaryota > Metazoa > Chordata > Aves > Piciformes > Ramphastidae > Ramphastos > Ramphastos sulfuratus. The sequence continues at coordinate 233,324 of WBNM01041452.1, forward strand.
ATCTGACCAGTTTTCATTCCTATGAAATGACTGAAAGGCAAAAAAAAACCCAAACAAGCCAACAAAGTAAACAAAACAAAAGCTTTAATTTGTTTAAACCTCTAGGCACTGCAAAAAGTCTCAGATTGCTGGTAGCACAGAGAAGAGAGGACCATTAAAATATACAACTTGACAGTGTCCCTTTAATTTGTTTCTGGGTCACAGATAAAGAATTGTGCTGCAGATATAAAAGGTAGGATAATAAGCACATTCTGTTCTCCAACGTTCAATAGCACTGATATTGTGCCTTCAGAAAACAAGTTCAAGAGTGTAAGGTATTATTTGAGTCTCTTTGAGAGCTTGAGTAGAACCATGAGTGTCCATTTAATCAGGACCTTCATCTCTGAACTTTTTCCATTTGGGAGTTTGTGTTGCTTTAGCTCATGGATATGAGGTATTCATGTAGAGATGAAATTGATTGCAGGGGAATTAATAGAAATGTGTTTCATTGCCACAGTTAACACTGAGTGGTTATCAATAAATTTCTTCCAAGTTTTAACTTAATTTCTGGGGCAGATTTATTTCTCACTTAGACTAAACACTTCTTTTTAATAGCCATGACTATGCCATATTTTGAGCCATAATTTCTTGAGCCATAATTTCTTGGCTTTTCACTGTGATGGATGGTCCATGTGTCATCTGCAGTCTTTGGTAAGAATTTAGGGTGCTGTGACAGGAACTCATGTAAGAGATTCTCCATCCCATTTGAAGTGATCTTGTCTGGGTTGTTCACCTCTTTGGAAATGTCTGGCTTTGACCTTCAGCAGGCATGGAAGAACTCAGGGCACTTTCTGTTGAGTAAGGCTGCTTAAGTTAAATCAGTTGGAAGTTATTTTGGAGGTTTCTTCTTCCCAACCAAATCCCAAAGTGGTGCTGACTACCGTGAGGATGTTTCTCCAGGTGGTGACACTGTTGTTCCAAACCAAACGCAGCTCCTGGAACTGCAGATCTGCTTCGGATGGTCTCCTGATGATTCCCTGGTCTCATGGCACTTGCAGCTGGAGAACCTTTCCCTGCTGTGGGTCTGTGTGTGACCACACATGTTAGGATAACATTGATTCCTAAATGCTTTTCCCAAACTTTAGTTACCATGGAAACAGGATTCACTTTCTCCTCCATAAGGTCACTTTTCCTCAGCACTGCACTCTGATAAGCAATAGATTGACTTTGTCCTCCCCACTCTCCTTTTTTTTTCTCCTAGTGAACAGTGCTACTCATGGCTCAGGCATCATGGATCATTTGACAGAGCAGTGGTACAAGCTGTAATGCCTTTCCTGAGGTATTCAGGTGTTCCTGGGCATGGCACTGTGCCAGCAGCTTTCCTGTCTTTTTCTTCCTCCATAATTACTGTGGATCATATCATACCTGCAGCAGCCTTCAAAGCACCAAGGAAATTAACTCCAGAGCTAATCATGTCTTGATTTCCTGAATCACTCTGTGCAGTTGTGGACACTGTTCCACACAATAGGATTCACAAGTGATCAGCATAACCTGCCTCTGCCTGCCCTTGTCCCCTCCTTTCATTCTGCCACTTGCAAGGTCATCTCCACATATTTCCCATGGTGAGACAGCCTGGCCAGGTTCCAGCACACGATCAGGTTCCCCTGGTGCCTTTGCCACTGGTGGGAGAGCTGCCCAAGTGCTGCACGTTCCAGGCTGTGACGTGCAGAGCTGCATTGATTTGTGTCGTGTGCAGAGAGCAGCTGCAAGTCCTGAGGGACTGTGCCACACTTGTGCCTCCTTGCCATGACCAGGAGTGTTTCTGCAGCCTGCTGTCCCAAGGTATGCAGCTAGCCTGAGGGAAGGTGGAGCCCAGGTCCCTGTTCATCTCTTTTATGCAGAGGCTGCAGAAGTGGGTGGAATCTAGGATTGGCCTTGTAATGACAGGAAAGGGGCAATGGGTTTGAACTGGCAGAGGGGAGATTTAGACTGGATGTTAGGAGGAAGTTCTTTACAGTGAGGGTGGTGAGGCGCTGGCACAGGTTGCCCAGGGAGGTTGTGGCTGCTCCCTCCCTGGAGGTGTTCAAGGCCAGGTTGGATGAGGCCTTGAGTGACCTGTACTAGTGGGAGGTGTCCCTGCCTATGGCAGGGCGGTGGAACTAGGTGATCCTCGAGGTCCCTTCCAACCTAAACCATTCTATAACTCTTTCTGAACTAATCTTACTTAGCAGTTGATTATCTAATACTGAGAGCAGAGGTGACCATGTCTTGGGAAACAGGGAAGTGGTACAGAACAAGGTGGGAACTCAGCATGTCCGAGTGGTGCTCCTCCATATCCCTACATCACAGAATGTTAGGGGTTGGAAGGACATCCATTAGCTTCTGACCTGTCAGAGGAACAGGGTCAAAAGGCATCCACATACCTTGCTTGATGTTTTGTGTTTCCCTGTCAAGTCTAGATTTTTTTAAGAGCTTTGCAAGCTTTGCTGATATGAGATAGAGGATGACACCTTCATGGGGAGCAAGGACTAGGAAGGTAGCACAACTGGTGTGGCAGCTGGCTGGAACTGAGGGACAGCATGCAGGCCAGTCCTGCCTCCTGGCTTCAGACCTGCTCTGAATTATGCCTTCCTTGGTAATTAGCAAGTGAGTCAAAAACAGTTAAGGAATAAATGAATGAGACTTAAATCTGCCTGATAGAATTGAAATTTCCTGCTGGGTGAGAAAATTCTGCTTTAAAGATAGTAAATCCACTGCTAATAATTAGGCAAGAAGTAATCACTGCTAAGACCCAGAAATGGGATCTGCCACTTACAATGTCTGTCTTATTATTTTGAGGGATAAACCAGCAATGAAGTTAATTTTTTACCTCCAATTCTTGGAGGATATTCTGTTGGGATTATATCTTTGACAAACTTTCAATCTGAGCATCCTAGGAAACATAGTTGTGAGCTGTGTAGCTGCCTCATATCACACTCTTCGCCACCTTGACCCAAAGATCGGACACAAGGTACAAACTTAGGAGGAAAAGGAGAAGAGTAAAGGTGGAGAAAATCAGCAGGGTGTAGTCTTGTCTTGTTTTTCATTTCAGTAAGTTGGTGATTGAGTATTTGTGATTTCCTCTGAAAAGGAAAAGCTGTCAGGCCCTTTTCCAGTTTTGTTTTGCGTAGAGGGGTCAGGTAGAGACCTCATTTCCAGTCTCTAAATGGAACCGTGTGCATTTTCAGCTCCCAGTTCCTGTTTTATTTAGGAGTGGACTTGGAGATTTTTGAGGACTATTTTACAGATCTGTGAAGCCACCTGAACTCTTGATTTTTCCAGAGGTGCAATTTCAGATAGGAAGATTTCTCCTACCCCATCCTAGGGATTATTGCCTGCTACAGTCCTAAGCTTTCTTAATCGAGAAATTGTCTGATCTGTGTCATGAGGGATGAAAAAACTGCTGAAAGCAAGGCTGCTCTACTCCTCTAAGTGTCATATGTGTGTTATATTTATCCCTTCATTGTAGTTTGTCTCCTTTTTTGCCAGGCTGTAAGCAGAAAGTGAATCAAACTGCAGCACTCCTTTCCATAAACCTTGAAATTAGGACAAACCAGCTTCACCTTTGAGTATTTTCACAATTTCTGGAAACCAAGTTGTCTAGAAAGGTAGGCAGGGGAAAAGGCAAGCCTGATGGATTATCTGGATTACAGGAGGTGTTCTCTGTACCTTTACAAAAGTGAACACTTTTTGTTTGATTGCAGCTGTAATTACTGCCGAATACAAATGCTTCAGTTTAAGCTTCAGAAATGTGGTGAAACTCTTCAGAGCCAAAAGCATCTGCCTGAAGCATGAGTTTCATACTGGAATGAGGAACTTTTACTGCAAAATTACACCATGAATCCCTGCATTCAAAGGATAATAATAATTTTTTATTCTAAACATATCATCCACCAACTGCTTTTGAAAATTTATTGGCCTGGCAGCTGCTTTTGTAGAAAATGTCTTATTAAAAGCAGACAAAATTTGTCAGGGAAAGTGCAGAGATTTGATGTTGATAACTTCCTGCAGGCCTAGAGTTGGTCATCAATATTGTGGGGAATGGGATTATCTTTTCCAGTATCTGCTCTGCTCTGCAGATTTCAGATGGAAGTGGGTAGGAAGATGCCTGATGAGTAGATGCAGCATGACATCTGTGTGCTGCTGCGAGGCCATAAATCAAAGTAGGGCAGGCATGTATAAAATACACCCTTGAAACACTTTGCTCTGCATCATATAGCAAAAGTGGACTTTAAAAGGGAACATTAATGTAAACAGATTTATGGAGATGCTTTTCTTATCTTCCCCATGTGTTTATTGCTCAGCTTTGGAGAGCTTTGGTACCTGTTTTAACACAGGGCAATGTATTTGGGTGGTTAGACTGCTGACATAGGAACGAAACGTTCTTGGGGAGTAATCCTGGCTTTGCAGCTGCTCTGCTGTGTAGTCAGTGTAGCAAATCAGTTAGACACTTATACCTACAAACTCATTTCCCCTGCAACCTGCCAAAAGAATCTATTTTGACAATATTTCCTACCTGCTCTCCTACTTCTACCTGTGCTCCTTCAGTTCTCCTCTTCTGAGATAGTTGAAGCGTGTATCTTCCTGGCTTTCAAAAGCCATGTTCTCATTTATGATGGTGTAAAAGAATCAAGTTAATCTTCTTTTATGTGGGAAAAAATTCCACCTTTTTCCCCAAAATCAAAGGGCAGATTGGTTTATCCCCACTACTTATTTGTGAGTTATGTACCTGGTATAAGTGTAGTGAGCCCAATGATCTTCTACTCACTTGAGCTGAAGTTCTGCCCCACGGTAGCAGTCCCAAAGTGCAGCTCCTGAGCTCCTTAGGCCATGGCAGAGGACTGTGGATCAGGAAGTCTATGACCATCTGCCTTGCACTGAATAACTTATCACAGCAAGCAGGACACTTTATATAGCTGCATGCCAGAACCTTGTGCACAGGCTTGAAGCCTTAAGAACCTGCAGGTGTTTTCACTTGGGTGCCTTCTATAAAAAGTCTGAGTGATAGAAGCCATCAGTCCTTGCAGAGTTTGGTTGGTTTTCATGCCTGAATGGGATCACCAAGCATCCAAATATACATTGCTACCATGTCCTATAAACACTTTATTTTATCCTCAGTTAAATCACAAGTACATTTTAAAAGCAGGATGAGAGCAATGATTCACAGCTGATACCAAGTGTTTAAGTCATTATCATGCTACCAAAAGTATGGTGAAAGTTTCAATTTATAGGAGTGTGGATAATTTGCTGTCAGCTGGGGATTATCCCTTTTAATCTAAGAGGCACTCATTGTCTCCATATCTGAGGCTTCAAAAATATTTGCCTGATTGGAATCTGTTGCTCTCCACTGTAAAATAAATCTCCTGCATGTACAGTGCGTGGGAGACTGTGAATGTAAAACTTACACTTACTGACTGCATTTATTGGAAGTCAGATACTTAAAACTGTATCATAAACAACTGAAGTCCCTGAACTCACAGGATATGTTTTCAAAGTGGTGAGAAATGGCTCAGCTACGTTTCCCCTGGATTTGGAGGTTTTGTTTCAAGTCACTTAAACTCTCAAGAGTCTGATTCTGGGAGGGTGGTTCCTTTAAAAAAAAAAACAGGCACAGAGAAGTGTTGTGGGATTGCTCTAGGAGGCTGGGAATTGCTTTTCTACCTGTGGTCTTCAATCTGAAGTGAGGTGTTTGCAGAAAAGCTGGCTGTTTCCCCCAGCAGTAGAAGGGATGGCAGGCCTGTGGTGGCTGTGCTTCTTGAGAGCCTGTGTCTGCAGTGACTCAGGTGTGTCTGCCTTGCCACAGGTAAGAACGGGCACCTTTGGAATGCAAATAAGGTGTTAGCACAGCTCATGCAGCCTCACAGCTCAGAGATGCACGCTGCCTGCAGGCTTCCTTTCAGAGGTCCATGAGCTGGACTGCACAAGCAAGGGTCCAGCAGAAGAAAGCCATTCAAATACTGTCTTGGAAAGAACTTGAATAAAGTGTGGCACATATGTGACAGCCACCCTGGCTGGCTTCCCAAGGTCCAGATTCAGATGGTTTAACATGCAGGCAATTATCTGCAGTAAAACAACTTGTAATAAGCATCTAAGCTTGGAGCTTTTAGGGGAAAAAAAACACTCTCTAAGCCTTACTGAGGGAGGGAGCATGTTTTGGGAGGATCTTTGGAGGATGGACCATGCTCTGCTTCTGTCATGAGGCTTCTCATGGAAGACAGAAGTTTTGTGTGCAGACGCTTTGTCCTCTGGGATGGCTGACTCCATTGTGCCACTCAAATAAGAAAACTGTTTCACCCCATTGAAATTCTTTCTCAGGTGGCATCTTTGCTTGGTTTCCTCTAAGCAGGGATTTTCTAGTCATTCCTCTCTTTGGGTAAATAACTGTTTTTGTTCTTCAAGGTTACTTGCATTCTACCTGTATCTCTGCTTCTGCATCATTCATCCCTGATTGCTCAATTACCCTTCTCCTGCCTTCCTAAGGAATATTTATCTGTCTTGTTTGGAGATGAAGTGTTGACAGTATGATAATTACAGAACTGAGAACAAATAATCCAGAGTAGTGTGGTTTGGTTTTAATAGGAGAACAAAAGCATCCAAATTGAGGAACCAGGCAAGCCCTGAATAACAATGGCTGTTGTACTGCACTTGGCTTCTAGATTCTTCCTGGCACTTGCCTTCCTTCATCCAGACTCTGTTAATGTCCTGCCTAGGCCTTGTGCATGTTCCATGCAGGTCATGAGTGTGAGTTGGAGAGTGCAGACTGGCACTTACCTGTTACTGTACTGCAAGACTTTGGCTTGTGTCCTGATATACCCAGGACATCTTGCCTGATTCAGTCTGGAGGAGAGAAGGCTGCGAGAGACCTTATTGTGGCCTTCCAGTATCTGAAGGGGGCCTACAGGAAAGCTGGGGGGGGACTTTTTAGGATGTCAGGTAGTGATAGGACTAGGGAGAATGGAGCAAAACTAGAAGTGGATAGATTCAGATTGGATGTTAGGAAGAAGTTCTTCACCATGAGGGTGGTAAGATGGTGGAAGAGGTTGCCCAGGGAGGTGGTGGAAGCTCCATCGCTGGATGTTTTTAAGACCAGGCTGCGTGGGGCTCTGAGCAACCTGATTGAGTGTGAGGTGTCCCTGCTCATGGCTGTGAGGTTGGAACTGGATGATCCTTGAGGTCCTTTCCAGCCCTGCCAATTCTATGCTTCTAAGCTTTTTGATGGTTCTCTTGGTCAGGGACTAAGGGTGTGTGCTGGCTGAGGGTGGCCATTTCAGAGGAGGCTTTCCCTGGTGGAAAAGAGTAGACAGAAATAGAGTGAAATTCTGCAAAGAAGCATTTAGCTGACTATCAGGGAAAATGTGCTGGAGATATGTGGCACTGAGAGCTGCCACTCTCTGTAATTCTTTCTCCAGGGCACTGGACGAAGATCTTGCGACTGAGACATTTTCAATGAGATGGGTAAAATCTTTATGAAAATAGAGCATGAGCAGCAATCCTTTAATGGCCAAGGGTGGAAAAGGGATGAGATGGTAGGGGTTGAAGCTAATGCTTTTTCTGTCTGTGATTTGCTGATAGTTGCATGTATTAGATTTGCCATATTCATAATTAACCCTCAGTGCCTCTCATTTGACGTAATTCCAGTTTTCATGACCTGGACAGACCCACTCTGTCCCTTTGCTGACCTGTGGGACTTCAGTGCATCTTCATCTGATTTTTCAAATGGACTGAACTGAGTGTTTCCAATGACACTGCAAATTTGATTAATCTCTTGCCATAGAAGGGCAGTGTTGCTAAGCAGCACTTACCAACATGAGCTGTTTCTCACATTCCAGGACTGGTTTATGGCCTGGCTCACAGACAGAGCCTCTCATGCACTGAAGTGCTCTATCTCCTGTTTATTCTCTCACTCTGGATGCCAGACTCTACGTCTGACCACAGTGGCAGCATCTGAGTTTCTATTGCCATCTATCACTGGACAGGCAATGTTTTTTGCAATGATTTTTCATTCTTTTGGGTTTTATCCTAATTCCAAGACACTTGTGTCTCACAGGGACTTTCCTTACCCTACAGAATAATGTTTTAAGGTAACATGATTCAGAGCAAGTTGGTGGTTCATAAAATCATAGAATGGTTTAGGTTGGAAGGGACCTCAAAGGTCATCCAGTTCCACCCCCCTGCCATAGGCAGGGACACCTCCCACTAGCACAGGTCACTCAAGGCCTCGTCCAACCTGGCCTTGAACACCTCCAGGGAGGGAGCAACCACAACTTCCCTGGGCAACCTGTGCCAGTGTCTCAGACCAGTGGAAGCACTGGTCACAGTTGTACAAAGTCATGCATTCAGGAGCAATACATGTCCATCTGTGTGTGCATTTCTAGGTCCAGAGACAGTAAAGTGTTCTGGTTTTCAGTTTAAGCTCACATCCCTTGTGCTCTGTGGCTATTGCTTTCATTTTTGACCTTTCCCTGGACCTCCATATTAGGCACATTAGGCTGGGTTTTGTCATTGTAAACACATCTTGGGTTTGTTGGTTGGTAAACTTGCAAGAATATTATCACACAGTATCACAGTATCACAGTATAGCAAGGTTGGAAGAGACCTCAAAGATCATCAAGTCCAACCCACCCCCACAGACCTCAAGACTAGACCATGGCACCAAGTGCCACGTCCAAACGTGCCTTGAACACCTCCCGGGACGGTGACTCCACCACCTCCCTGGGCAGCCCATTCCAGTGGGGAATGACTCTCTCAGTGAAGAACTTTCTCCTCACCTCGAGCCTAAACCTCCCCTGGCACAGCTTGAGACTGTGTCCTCTTGTTCTGGTGCTGGTGCAAGGATTCTCATAAGTTTGAGGATGTCTTCAACTTCACATGGCAGTCTGGATGGCAGTCACCTACCTAACATCTGCTCGAGTCCAAAGCAGATCTTATGGAAGCACTACAGGGACTCCATAGGGGCTGTCCATTCAGCCACCTTGTGAATAGAGCCCTTCATCACATCTGACAGGAGAAGTGGGTGATGGGAAAACAACTTACAGGTTCAAAGCAAAAGAGCTAACAGTAATAAATTATATACAAAGTGCTTGAAAGGATATACGTACACTTCCAGGCACATGCCTCTATATACTGAACAAACACCAAGTATTTCATCCATAAAGGTCAGTGAAATGAAATCCCCTTCCTTTCTTGAGGCTATGCCAGGAGACCTCTCAGTGAATTACTTCTGTTCTTGGACTTCTGATGCTTAAACTCACCCCCAGTGCCTGTGCACTTTTTGTAGCTTACTACAGTCATGTTCTACAGGGAGAATAGTAGAGATCTGCACTTAGGTGTCTTTACCTGGTAACAAACAGCATCAAGTACTGCTCAAGAAAAGGTTTCTGTTTTATTTTGAATGCTAAGGCTGACACAGGTAATTGTAAACTCCCTTGGTTTGGATAGATTTATGGCTATAATAGGATGTTTAATGTTGGCAAGGCTCTGCTTGGTTCACAAATACAAATGTTAATTATCCATTCAGTGGGGCCTCAGCAAAAGGGTATTTCCATGTGCTATGGAAGAGCTGCATAGATGCTGTGCAAGAGCAGAGAAAAAAAGCTGATTCCAGAATTAAAGAAGTTTAATATTAAAAAAAATAAAAACCACAAAAACAAAAACAAAAAAAAAAGGGGGGGGGGGGGGGAAGCAATCAACCAACCAAACAAACAAAACAGCAAACCAACTATAAGATTCTAAAGCCCAGAATAGAGACAGGTCTGGTAGAAAAGATTGACTCTCAGTTTTATCCCTGATATACTTGAAAAACTGGACATCTGATAGGAAATACTGCATTACACATTTAAACTCATGGCAAGTATTTATTTGTGGCAGTTTCACTATTATGAGTAGTGAAGGAATTTCTGACGTCCTCTGAAGTCCTCAGTTGCTTGAATTGAAACAAAAAGATATGGAAGAACTATAAAAATAACCCCATCTGTTCTCCAGCTCCTGTGGTATGTCTTTAGTGTGTTTATTCTGCTTGGTCTGTTGGGTAAGAGCACAATGCAGGACTTCAGCCTGATGCTTCAGCCTTGCTGTCAGCCCAGTGCCCCCAGCTGCAACCCTCACACTTTGCCCTGTGTGTGTTTGCCCAGCCTCTTACCCTGTTTTCCTTGCTCATTGTGCTTGAAAAATGCTGCGAGCTGCCAGCACTGTTCCAAAGAAAGCTCCTTGTGATGCATCCAGCCTGATTTATTGACATATTGTTTTAAAATTTTATATCTATTGTGTTTCCATGGTGCTGACTTTTTACCTTTAAAACTTGATCATAGCAAATGAACATTAACAGTGTGGGAGTCAGTTCCAGACATGAGATTTGCATCATTACTTTATGTTTAATAAAACAGGAGCTCAAATTTTGCTGTCTTCAATACTCTACCCAGTTTTGCAGCCCTCCCTCTTTCCAGCTTTCTTATTGTTGGCTCAGGGTGGGTGGAAGTACACAGTTCCTGCCTCTTAGGGCATATGGTTCTGATGGGTTGACACTTATGCTTTGCAAGTATTATAATAATACAGTGTTTCAGATACTCATATGTCATAATATATGGTAATTTCCAGGTCTAGAGTAATTGGAAATACCAAATTGAGAAACAGGAAAAACTATAATCAGAGTCCCACTTTCCTCCATCTGCAGCAAGATGATGGCATCAGATTTTGGGTTTGTCTAAATCTATAAAACTCAGCCCAAATCACAGCAGAGTTGATTGTCCTCTTTTGAATCATGCCCATCCTACTTTAGCTTCAGTAGCAGTGGTTATGATTAAGCTATTCCTCAAAAGGATTTGTTTTGTTTTTTCTCTGCTTTACTTCTTTGTGTCTTACTATAACTTCAGTCAGCTCTTCTGATTAGAGCAATTGTATTCCAGACTTGAGGATGGCAGAGTCAAAACTGCAAAAACAAAACAAGACAAGCAAGGAGTTTGAGCTTGGGAAAGTGAAATCAGTGCACAGTGCGAGCTCTGTAGGTCCTTCCCTTGCTAGGCAGGTTGAGTTCTGTGCCCCATTGCTGTAGGTTTTCATGGATGGCAAATTGCCATACAACTGTGCAGGTTTGCATTGTGCTGTATTCTTGACCAGAGTGGGTGCCTCTACACCAGTGATCTTACAGTATCTCCTCTTGCTCAGTAGAAGGTAGACTGTGTAATGGGTTAATTTATCTAGTTAGTACCTCTGCTTACATTTGGAAAGGTTATTTCATTATGTACTTTCTGTCCACTGCCTGAACTTAGCCCAACCTTTCAAAGAATCCTAGAACTGTTTCATTGGAAAAGACCTCTGAGACCATTGAGTCCAACCATCAACCAGCACCTGCATGGCCATTAAACCATGTCCCAGAGTCCCATGTCTGCACATTTCTCGAACACCTCCAGGCAGAGTGACTTCACCACCTCCCTGGGAAGCCTGTTCCAATGCCAGACTAATCTTTCAGTAAAGACATTTTTCCTAATATCCAATCTAAACCTTCACTGGCATAATTTGAGGCTATTTCCCCTTGTTCTAGCACTTGATACTAGGGAGAAGAGACCAACTCTCACCTCACTCCAACCTTCTTTCAGGAAGTTGTAGTGAGTAATGAGGCCTCCTTCCTCAGCCTCCTCTTCTCCTGATTAAATAATCCTGTTTCCCTCAGCTGCTCCTCACAGGACTTGTTCTCCAGACCTTCATTGCTCATTTTGTCTCGTTGTACTCCAGCAGAAAAGTCATTTGGGCTAAACAAAGACAAATCTGTACTAAACAGAACAGAAGCATTGCTCTCATTTGTGTAAGTTTAGCACTAGTTCTGAATTAACTGAAGTGCCCACACCACACGGTGTGGCACAGTACAAGTACATCACATTGTGGAGTTGGTGCAGCCACTCCACAGCCTGGCTAACAGCTCTGAGACTGTCCCTGCCCACACCTGGGCAGGGAGGCTTTGTGTGGGCTGAGTTCAGGCACGTAAGGACCCTCAGCACCACAGGCTGTGGCACCTTGTGGGTTTCTGCTGGAGCAGATTCTGAAGGGATTCTTTGGCTCTGCAGATTTCTATTTATTGTTGTTTCATACGGTCTATTAGCTTTTGAATGAGATTTTCCTTAGTAGTTTAATTTTTCCTGAGTTATTTTTGCTGGTGGCAAACGCTGCCCACACACAGGAAGACACAATTCTACCCTAGACAGCTCTCAATAATATAAACTTAAAAGCACATAAAGAACATGGAATGTAAAAGGCAATACTTTAATTACTGGCACTCACAAGAATGCAGCTAGGCTAGAGGAGCAGGCAGTGTTCATAGGGTAGGATTAGCCTCATTTGTCTGGAGATCAGAACCAAATGTTGTTTAAAGTCATAAATGAAGAAGAAATGAATGATGTTCTTATGATCTCAGCAGGAAGGCACGGCAGTCACACCCCAGGTCAGATCCTTTCTCTCTTGGATTTGTGGAGACCATCTCCTCTCTTTTTTCTTACCCCATCTAAAAATTACAGAAGGTAGTACTTCACACATCAGACTTTCTGATCTCTGGCACACACTATGGAGGTGCAAAGGATTGCTATAGCAGCGTAATTTTGCCGCTTTAGAGTCTCTGAATAGCGTTCTCCCAAGGAAGCTAGCAATGAAAACTGAAAATGGCATCTCCTCCTGGCAACAATGAAGGTAAAAACAATGGAAGACATGAGGAAAGTAATGTCCTACTGCAGCCCTACACTCTGATTTCCAAGCCCTGCACAAATCATCTCACTGTTGTTGAGAGGTGAAATACAAGGCACTGAAAGCCAGCGGCGGTCATTTGCTCTGGAAAGTATTTTGGGGTTTCCTTATCAATCCCCTGTCCAGAGTTCAAAGTTATTGCTGGATTTGAAGAAGTGGTCTGCTAATAGGATGACATATTTGTGGCTAGACTGGCAGTGATACAGGAAGTCCAGTCTCCTGCTTCTGGGCAAAACCTGCTCAGCAGTGGTGTTGAGGGAGTTATTGTATGATTGGCCAGCCGCATCTCTGGGAGCTTTGCCTTTGCAGCAAATATTGGCCACTCTCCATAGCAGACAACCAGTGGCCTGATCTAGCCAGAACAACAAGACCATGAAGAGTTGATATCATGAGTATGAGAGTGATAGCATGCTGATACCATGAGTATGAGGCTGATATCACAATAATACCACAAGTATGGGGCTGATACCTTGTTGATATCATGAGTATGAGGTTGATAGCATAAGTATGGGGCTGGCTCAGGTCTGAGTACTGAGAGAAGTATCTTAGCAATGTTCTAGATAATGCAGACTCTCAAGTTGTTCTGTTTCACAGTCACTTTATTCTATAGCAATTCTCAAAAGGTATTTCTCATGATCAAAACACTTTTTGACAAGAACTTTTTTACCTTCTGTGTTGGCTTTGTGTATAACCCAATGGCCTGTGTTACATGCATGATGCTATTTCAATCACACAAATAGCTCCTGGAGAACTATTCAGCTCCCATGAATGCATGTTTACATACCTTGTTTGTAAGCGAAGTGGCACTTAACCAAAGCTGTTTCACATTTATTATCTAGATGTTTCAAATTCCTGATGCACTTACAAACAGGAAAGTCACTTCCATAACAAGTGCAGCACACAGAGCCCCAGGAAATTTTGCAACCTGAGAAAGACATAATGTGACCCATGAATATCCTAGGTGGGGAAGGAGTGTTTGAATAGCAGAGACAAATGACAGGCTAGGTAGGAGTTAGGCTGTGATTATCTTCCTGCAAGACACATAAAGAGTATTAATTTATGAAAGGGAGCTGCTAAAGGCTACATGACCTATATCCATTCCTTAAGGTTGACTGGAGAAGCTACTGAGGGTCATGCCTGGAGTGGAGGCATGCTCTGTGGGTATGTCTGGGATGCCAGTGAAGAGATACCCAGTCTTTTCACACTTCTTTCCTTATGCAAGTCAAACTGTGCTTGTACGATATGCAGTAAGGTATCTTACTCCCTTTCCTGGGGATGGAGAAGGGAGGTTGTATGTGTAAGACCTTAGGTCATGCAGGGATTTGCCAGGTTGTTCATATACCTCTAACTGATTTCTTTTATGGTGGTGCATGAAAGGAACTCTTCTTTAGGCTTCACCCCCAAAATCCTGTTTTCTCTTTAAATGCTATCCCATGTCCTCCAGCTAGTGCTTGGCCCACTAAGACTACTCTCCTATGCCATAAATGCTGGACACCACAGTAGTTTTATACTTTTATGACCTTATTTAGCCAAGAGATTAAATGTAATGTTCAGATTATGTAGAACATTAACTCCTAACAATAAGCAAATAACACATTAGAAGCTTTGCTATTAGAACGTTTAGTGCTGGTTTAGCTGTGGAGCACTACAGGAGCTGTGACTTATGCTCCATGAGGGAGGAGGCTTGGCGGAGAAGAAGGCACCGTGCACTCAGAGCAAGGGTCTGTCTCTTCTGCCAAGGTAGTGCCCGGAGCCTCTGTGCTTATCCGTGCTTTACAGGACGTGTAGCTAAAACACCTGAGTCCAATTCTGCCAGGCATGGCTGAAAATCTGGGGGGTTTCAATCAGGTACTGAAGTTCTCGCCATCTCCTGGTCGCTGCTGAGTGGGTGGCAGCTCGTACCTGTGCCGGTGAGATGGGGCGGCTGGCATGGCCAGCCGGCGCCTGGCGCTGCAGGCTCTCTTCCCGTCGAGGAGTTGCAATGTGCTAGTCTTGTCTTTCAGACAGTATTTTTATGTGAGCTGATGGTTGCCAGGGCAACGGAGGCTTCGGGGAGTCTCGCGCCGACGCAGCGCCCTGGCCTCACTGGGAGCAGATGTTGGCTGCGAGCTGGGGAGCTGAGCTGGCGGCGAGGAGCGGAGCTGCCAGCAGCTGCACATGAAGGGAGCTGGAGAGGACAATTTGCCTGGCTGCGCTCCGTGCAAGACAGCAGGTTCAGGGCTCGCGCTCTCCTTCTCCCTTTTTCGTTGTAATTTAGTATTCTTGTCTCACCCCACAGGGGTTCCTCAGCCGTCGGCTTAAAGGCTCCATCAAAAGGACAAAGAGCCAACCGAAGCTTGATAGGAACAGCAGCTTCCGACACATTTTACCTGGCTTCAGGAGTGTGGACAATGAAAGGTAAGGGGACGTTTCTCGGAAGATGGGGAGAAGGGTGTGTGAGAGAGAAGGAGGATATTGATTTTTCCAGGTCTTGTTAATATCTTGCTTGTCTTACTCAGAGCAAGAGCCACATCTGTGATAGAAGTAGACTTGCCTAATTGCACATGGGGTGATTTTAATTTGTTGGTGAGTACAGGGTGCAAGCTCTCCCTTTTTAGGTTAAATAATGTGTCTGGAGAAGCCTGACTGCTCTGCTTTCTTTTCCCTAATAAACCCTAAGTTGATGCACCAGCATATAAATAGCACAGAGATGCAGCAGCCAAAACCCGACTGATGCAGGTGAGGGAGGGAGGGGAGGGATGCTCACACACTGGACTACATGGAACATTACTGGGTTAGGCACTGTATGAACAATAACACAGAACAATAACAACCATAATCTCCCCAAATCCCTCTCTCCCCCCTTCCACACACACATCTTCAACATAGCTGCTGCCTGCTGTCATTACACTGAGATGGATTCTCGGCATGTGGCCGAAGCTGCTTTTTCTGTCTGAGCCATGACAGGATCTTCCAGCCCAGGAGGGATGCGTTGCAGGGATATGCAGACGGATCAGATGAAGCATTTGAGATGGGATGGCCAGCAAATGGCAAGATAAAGGGGAAATGAGTGAGAGCTGAGGTTTATTCTTCGGTTCAGTTAGAAAGTGCTGCAGCTCTTCAGTGGGTGTGTGTGCATTTATCTGTGTGTAGATTTCTGCCAGGGTGTGTGTGAGACAGGCACATGTTGTAGGTAAATTTATGTGTAAATTCACATGCAGATCAAGGTCATGATTGGGTAAGACAGACTCCATTTCCAAGCGTAGAAACAAACTAGTGGCTTGCTTCCAAAAGGAAGATCTTTTAACCTTATGTGAATCATTCTGGGGAATGACACAGAAATACTGAGGTGCCAAGAAAAGTCTGTGTCTGAGAAATACACCAAATTAGACATATGCTGATGTAACTGTTTTGTAGCAGTGGCTTTTTAAAATATCAAGACAGTACTTCAGAATCCATTGAGTAAATTCTTTACTTTTAAAAACGATGACAACTTTAACTTTGGTTTAGCTTTACTCACTCATTGGTGGGGCTGTGAATTTCTGAAACCTACAAACCACAATTATCAGCCTGACCTATTACAGCTTTTTCCTTCTGGATTCTGCAGGTAAAAGGATTATGCTGGTCAGTGCAGAGTAATATTTCAGGGGTTACGGGTTACTATCTGGGAAAACAGAGTTGATTTGATTCCTGTGCTGCAGTTTTCACAGCTGCTCGAAGTAGGGCACTGTGTTCCGTATGGCAGCCAGCGCAGCCGGGAATCTGCCTACAGTGTTGCTGCTTCCCTCAAACAGGCAAAACAGACAATGTTTGCTTCCTACCTAGAGGAGTTTGGTTCCTTTCTGTGAGTTAGCAGTGCAAGACATGGGAATTAACTGTTTTGACCACCCCTGCAGCTGAAAGAATTTTCCCAAATGAAGCCTTGTCATTTCCCTGCCTTCCCAGCACAAGTGCCCTGGACCTTGCCGGGCAGTGTCCTTTCAGGTAGAGCCAGATTACTGCAACTTTTCCTTAAGGAGACTCAGCGTATTTTCAGTGTAGAGCTTAAAGGGTGGGTTAGAGGAGAGGTAGCATTTGGCAGCCTTGAGTAAAACCCAAGGATTTGCTTATATGAGCATTTAGAAACCGCAAATGAAAGGCTTCCATTCGGCAGGTATCCCTTACAGAAACACTTCACCATGCACAGCCGTGCCCTGGGCTGGAGGAAACTGTCTGACACTAGGTAGCTTTTGACAGCAGGCTGTTAGTCTCCCAGCTTTCATAAAAGTGTCAGATCTGTAATGTAAGCAGGTATCCTTCTGCTGAAGATCTTGACCTTAGGTACTGTTGTTTCCAGAGAGGTGAAAGAAAAGCAGCAGCTAGGCTTCTCAGTCATGCATGGAAGATAATTTTATCTTCCTGAACACTCCCATCCACGTCTGCTAAAATGCACAATGTTCTCACTTCTGTATATGAAAGGGCTCGAGTCCTTTAGATCACTCTTGTACATTTTCTGCTGTGCTTCCTTGCCTGTCTTGAAATCCAAGAACTGTATCAAAGAAGCATCTGGTATTGGAATATTTGCCTCTTAAATATTTGATTCTTGACTCCATCTTGTATCCAACCGTTTCTTCTCCAACCACTCCTTTGCTCGTGGAGGTAACCATTCTAACAGCATCTGCTCTGGAGCTTTGTGGAATTTTTGCAGGAGATGCCATAGCAAAGACAAATAGTGCAGTAAATACAGTCAAAGCACTCCAGGTTGAAATACTGAGCTCCAGTAGACCATAAATGATTCTGTTACTTGGCTGCTGTGTATATACGTTGGTACTGTGTCATGCCTCTTAGTTTCTTTATTTTTCCTTCTTTTTTTTTGCATGTCATATTTCTCCTGCTGGGTACAGCAGATGCATTTGAATATATGAAATGGGCACATATATCTACAGACAGCTATCTGGGTGGATGCAAACAAAACTATCTGTGCTTTTTACCCTGGTTTTGATTAATACATGCATTTAGCATCATGTAAATTTTAAATGGAAAGTTATTACCTCCTACAAGAGTGAGAAATTTGTGCAGTGTGAGTTTTATACCAAAGGGAGAAAAGGAAATAGCATTAAACATTGGAGCAGTCACAGAATATCTCGCTGGCGTCAGTTCAGCATCTCCTTGTTCATCCTGTGTCTGGGTTTCGTACCTTGTGTTGGCACAAAGGGAGCAGCCACGTTTCCAGTGGGGTCTTCACAAACTGCTCTTGTGGAGCATGGTGACTGCATCCTGGGGAAAAGTGACAGCTCTGAAATGTGCGTAGGGGTTCTTTGTCAAGCTGACATCCTATCTACCTGGGTACTGTGGTCACTGCCAGGCAGCTGTTGGCAGTTCTGCCATGGTGTGTCTGTGGTGTGTGCGTTCAGAACAGCTTTGGGAGGCTTTGAGCAGAGCAACCTGGTCTAGTTGAGGATGTCCCTGCTGACTGTTGGGTGGGGTTGGACTAGATGACCTTTGGAGGTCCCTTCCAGCCCAGACCATTCTACCGTTCTGTGAAATGTAAAGAATTCTGGTTTAGTACAACCTTGGCCAACTGTTTCCTTTACTATAGAGAACATCTGAGAAACTGCTCAAAGTGGTGTGTTAGAAAACACACTGATGATGGGCAAGCAGAGCTTATGTTTGTAGGGAAACCATGGTTGTTTCTCATGGTATTGGATTTTATATTGACTGAGAAGAGACCTTTTGTTTGAAAAAAGGTGGAAGAAGTAAATTCCTGTGGGGTTCACGTTGTAGTTCACTAAATTTTGCCAATCTTTTGCACACCGATTTTTCTCTAGGAGTCCTGTTACAGTAATAAAATGACTGTGTGTGATTAAGAGGAACAGAATCAGACCAAGGATCTCTAGCAGTCTATGTGAGAAGTGCACTAATCTGGTACAATCAGTTTATATCAATGTAAGATTAAAAGAAGGATTGTGGAATGAGTGCTCCTTTCAGTTTGTTGGCTGGTCACATTGCTTGTTAGAGCTAAAAAGGGTTCTGTTAAAGTGCCTTTTTGCTAACAATGTCTCCTGCATCCTGATTTATTATGGCAGCTAACAAAGTTTTTATCATGGAGCGCTGAATGTTTGTCTTTGTAGCAGCCTGTCTAGAACCAGTCACAAATCAAGCATTTGGCAGATGGATTTTTCTTTTAATTGGACCCACATTTCTCCTAGAGAAATTGTGATGGAGAAAGTTTCTGGGCTGGGAGCAGAGAGGGAGCAGAGCTAGGGAACAGAGAGAAGGTTGTTCTGCTGCAGTTGTTAATTATTGTTAGTGCATTTCTGATTGTTTTCTTGTTGTGTGACCTTTTCTGTCACTGCCATCACGTCATAACAGTAATCTTTTAAAAATCACTTCTGACTGCGTGTCAGGAATTTAGAAAGTCAATTTGTGTGAGCGTTGTTGTTTTAAAACCTAAATACATGGACTTGGTCTAATCTCTTCTGAAACTGGCAGAGGCTGCTGCAATTGTACATGAGCAGTGAGAGGACAGGGGCACAGTGTCACTTCGTGGGATAAATACCTTCAGATGGTCTCAATTTGCTGTAAAATGGGTGGTTTGTGTAACTCAGTATTCTGGTGTAATCCCTGAGCTGTTGTTTCTAGGGACACTTCTCCTCAGTGCACCTAGAATTGATTTAATGCTGAGAGACTCTCAATTGCTAACATTTGTGATTATTTTGCAAGTTGTTTTTTTTTTTCTTCCCATAATTGCAGAAGATAACATTCTATTTAAGCTCTTTCTTGGCACTACAAAAGTCTGAGCATATGGCTGATTGTTAAATGAGCCTCAGCTTTGGAAGGGGTACAGCCATGCATTAGTAACACCAACGACTTGTACTACTGCTGCTTCCTCTTTAAACTGCCTCTTTCTTTTTAATCCCATTAAATATTTTTGCTTATAACCCACAGAGGGAGGAGCAAGTGTACAAGTCATGTACTGCAGTGCATTTGATGCCTAATCTAGTGCTAATGCAGTCTGCTGTGTGGGTTTTCAAAATGTTCCTAAAGCTTATTTGGATGCAATAGGAGAGCATCAATAACTTACAAATGTCTGCACTCATGCAGTAAACTTAGTTTGTGAGTTCTTTTTAGATCAAATTAACATTTGTTTATTCCCAACAAACTTGATATGCCACATATTTTTAGGCATGATGAAATTGGTTAAGTTTGATGAGACTGTAGTGTGTGCTGCATTACAAAGGCTGAAGAAGTCACTGTTGCCTTTGGAAAGAGCAATGACTCATCCTGCAGAAGTAGGGCACTGGCAGACCCCAGAACATGTGAAGGGCTTTCAGGCCTGTGTGAACAAGGGTTCCCTACTTAAATGGCACCAGCCAGTGGAGCTCCCTAAATAGGAAGAGTTGTAATAGTAGGTGCACAGTGAAGGGTGACACTAACAGCATCTGAAGTACAGCATGGGGACCTCTGGTTCTCATGATAATGACAATATTTTGATGAAACATTCCTGAGTTTGTACATATTTGGCACTGTCAACAATAACTGAAATGCAAAAGAAAACATCTTGCAAAGTCAGGGAGCATCCAGCAGGTCTCAATGTCTGCTTCTCTGGTGCAGGGTCAGCATCTGTTCCCATTCCTGCAGTCAGAGGTAAGTGGAGGTGGCTTAAAGATTCAAGGACAGTCTCAGGATTGAGACTGGCCTCATGTACTACCTGCATGTATAGCAAGGATGCTTTGTCCCGGAATATGCAAATCAGGCTTTTAATGGGGTTCCTTTGCAAAATATTTCTTGAACCAGAAAGTTAATTACTGATCTCTAATTAATGGCTGTGTTACAAGGCTAGAGTAAAATCAGAGAGAACCGCTTTGAAGGAGAGCTGCAGGAGGAAATTGCTGGTTCTCCCCAGAAACTGTTGTGAGCCTCATCTTCTTCTCAGGGTGTTAGGAAGTATAGAAACTGGTATTCAGATATTTTTTAAAGATAATGCTCTCAATGGAAAGAGGGGATTTTAGAGGGGGGGTTGGGGAGACAGTGGAACAACAAAAATAATCCTTTATAAGGAAGAAAGACTAATACTGTGCTTTGTAAAAGCAATGTACAGTTGCCTTATACATGTGGCTTGGATTCCATTGTGTTAGGAGTGGCATTTACTCCCCTTCGCAGTCAGTCTGCTGCTGCAGTTAATGGCTGGTGATGGGGCAGTTAGAGCAGGAGGGTCTGTAAAGCTAGGGATGGAATCAGCAGTTTCTGCCCTCCAGAGCATGGCAGCCCAGGCAGTGACAGTGGAGGCTCGGCAAAGCTCCAGCCCTTCCCAGGTCTGTGCTCTTTGCATTACATTTTCCTTATTAAGGGGAGCAGAGCTCCTGGTGAACCTGGAAGGCTGCAGATTAATTGCACCAGCCTGTGTGTATAGAAGTATTTGTTCTAAAGCCCAGTTCAGCAGTATGCTGCTACTCCTCATGCCTAAAGCCATTTCATAACCTCACGAGGGGCGGGAATGGACTGAAAATGTGGTGCCTTTCAGCTTCTGCCAAGGTCTCAACTATCTCTCTATTAAACTGGGGTTTGTTACACACAGATGTATATATAGAAAAAATATAGATACATATTTGCTCAGGCTTTTACACATGAATGTGCATCTGTGATTTATTTCTGAGGCTACCTGAGGTAAACTTGTTCAATATTCTGAAAGCAATACACAAACATGTGCCCTTCTCCTACGTACTCCAACTAACATCCTAATGGAGCAGGGAGGTGGTGCCTAATGTCTTTCAGCAGAAGACTATATTAACTCCTAGACATTTTTCAAGCCGTAGTAAAATGTTGAGGGAAGGGCTAAGAGGCTGGAATTATTTTAATGGCCTCTTCACATTTCTCCCTTTCCCAGATTCTAACAGTCCAAACAAGCAGCACCATGCCCCATGGGGTACAACTTGTGCTTCGACTTAACTTGGAGTCGTGTAGCAAAATTGCAGGATCCTTCCTGCTTAGGCATATGCGGCGCTACCAGGATAATTGGCTTCATGCATCTTACAATTAGCTTGCAAAAATATGTTTTGCATTCCTGACCTTTTCTCTATAAGCAAGGCCATTGTTTCACTGTCCTGCTTAATTACAAAATATAGTGTTGTGTGAGGATAGAGATGACATCGTGGTAGCGTTGGCTTTAATTTGACGAGACATCATAATGGGGAGTTTTCATACTGAGGGCACTGAATTAGTGTAGCGTGAAGCCACATTTCTCTAAACCTACTAAATAAGGAGAAGTTAATTTTATGCTCTATCTTTTTGACGTTTGTAATCAAAGCTTTGTATTACAGCTGCAGATGGTTAGCGTTTGAAGAATGCCTGGTAAATGCCGACAATCGGAAGGCATTGTCTCTGCAGCGGATGATCAGGTTGATTAATGGATAGAAGGCTGCTTGCTTTCATTTGACTCTTCTCACAGCCTGAATAAGTATTATTGACTCATTTGGCCATCGCCTGGCAGACTCGATGTTGCGGTGCATCAGTGTACACCTCAGGGTTACAAGCAGATAGCTCTGTTTGTATCCTTCCAGCAAAGACTCTGAGCGAGGGTGACAGTTCAGTTGCGTTGTGGCTGATGGTGTCTGGATACCCTTCAGACTGAGGACTGCTACTCTGTTGCATTTACCTTTTGTTCCCAAACAGACCATTTATTCTCCCTTTGCCCTGGTGAGACTTCTCATGTGCATGAATTTCAGTGCCATTACATTAGCATTACTCTTCATGTCAATAAACTCGACCAAGAAAAAAAAAAAAGAGAAAAATTGCCATCACTCCAGCTCTCCTATCAGGAGGCACTTTCTGTTAGTTCTAGACACTTCTGTTTGCTTTTTCAATTCTTAGTTGTTTACAAGACAAGACAAGATACTTCCATCCCAAGCTTAAACGTTCTGGCACCCAATGGAAACCACTCATGATATAAACTTTACTTTCAAACAAAGTGGAGCAGCCTTGCTTTTCCCATCCTGCTGCCTCCTGGCCACACATTCCCCTGGTGGCAAATCCAGTTGTCATGCCATTTTGGAGAGGTCAGCAAGTGGATTCCATGGGAAATTATTATTTGAGGGGGAAGATTTTTGGTTTGGTTAAACTACTGAGCCAACTCCTGTAGCTACAGAGTGGGAAGACGGCAGAAAAGGGACTTCTGCTTTCACTAGCAGCACACAGTTGCATTTAGTGAGATACAATGTCAATCTGTGCTCCCAGTGCTCTGTACAGACCAAGAGATGTCCACCTAGCACCTGCCTCAGTTTTCCATCTTTCACAATGGAATTTCCCATCACCTAAGAGAGGTACATTGCTTGCTGGATCCCATTTTTCTGTCCCCTGCTCTGTCATTTCCTTTGGCAATTAGTATTAGTGATAAATGTCTTTCTCTCTTGGAAGGACAAAATGTTTAAACCCACGTTTCTCTCTGTTCTTTATTGAAACCCTGCAAAACCTTGATTGGAAAGTCTGTGTGAGGCACAAAGGGTTGGAAGTGAACATAGACTAGCTGAGGTGAGGAAGGTTTTTCAGCCTTTGTTCAGAGAGCTGGGAGACGCAGATGTTTGACATGTAGATCTTGTTACCCATTTCGTGTTGCAGTGGTCGCACACAGAAATCTGGTGATTGTAGCTGGAGGCAGCCTGTGTGCTGAGCTCACTGCTGGCAGTTAGCTGTACAGAGCACTGGGTATAATGATGTTCAGGACTTGTGAATATGAAATAACTATGTCAAGTTCATCCATCAGCTGGGAGGGAAGAGAAAAACAGACTGGGGAAAAATATGCTCCTCTGTCCTTCCTCCTCACCATGCTCTTTAATAATAGCTTATGGTATGGAGCCTCTGTCTTCAGTGATTATTAGGGAGATTTCAAGTGCTGGTGTTATGATGCTTATCTGATTGGCAGTGGTTTTAATTTTTAGTCTCAGTGCAACTACAGAATGGCTCACTTAGGTTCTCTTCAGCAAAATTCAGGTCAGGTGTGATGAAAAGAAGCAAGAACCAATTTTAATTGAATTTAACCAGTGCATTTTAGCTGGAATTAAAATATAATTTGTTTAAAAATGCTTAACTGATTTGAATGAAAGCCAAAAATAGGAATTTAGTTTTAATCCATGTCTTATGTAAGTAATTACATGAGAAAGGGATGTGGCATGCATCGTACATGGCTGATAGTGTGCAGGAAGGTGGCATTCATTCCCCAAATGATCTAAATGTATTAGTAATTACAAAGCCATTGGTATTATATCAGACTGTCCCCTTTGCTCACGTTTACTGATGTCCCTGGGAGGATGCTGGACGTGTTCAATAGCCCTCACACTCCATTGCTGGTCCATGAGAGATTGCCCCACATCTCCAGTCTGAACCATTCAGTGCTCCTTCTCCACAGGATTCCCTCTGCAGAGTAGTCCTGCAGTAGTTACCAAATGATTTACATAACTCTGTTGTATGTACCTTGAATAATTAATATTTTGCTGTCCTTGCTGTGTGGGGAGATTTGTTCCATTATGGATGTGTTTGTGGCTATACAGTAATACTTTAAGTGATATGTATGTATACGGGCAGAGAAAGAGAGGAGGATTGAGATATTAATTATTTTTTTGTATGAGAGCAACATTTTTTACAAATGCATTGCTTCTGTGAATTGACCTGAAAAGCTGAGGGCTGCTATTAGCTCATCTTGGAGTCTGTTGTTTGCCCTGTGCTTGAGTGTAATCCTCCTGAGCTCTAAGGAGGGCCAAGTACCATCCTGGCAGGATGTGAATCCAGGATGCAGGGCAGGTTCTTGGTGAGCCAGGATGTGACGTTTCCCTGACAAGGGGTAAGGTGTTCTGTGCTGCTCCCTGACCAGCCATCACCCTGCATGCTGCTTGTTCCCCCAGGCGCAGCAGGACCAGTGCTGCAACCAGTGCAGGGTGAAACATAGATGCTTTGGAGGCTTTGCTCACTTGTCCAGCTGTCTCGGATCGGTAATGTGAAGAGTCT
Source organism: Ramphastos sulfuratus (assembly GCA_013399055.1). Classification (NCBI taxonomy): domain Eukaryota; kingdom Metazoa; phylum Chordata; class Aves; order Piciformes; family Ramphastidae; genus Ramphastos; species Ramphastos sulfuratus. The sequence continues at coordinate 258,023 of WBNM01041452.1, forward strand.
GGAGCGTGTGTGTGTGAGAGATGTTTGACATTTTCCATCACAATAAAAAATCTTTATTGCTGCCTTGTGGCAGATGAACAATTTTAGTCCTGGCTCTTGCTAAAAAACAGTAAGAAGATAATTTGAATTCTAGTTGCCAGTTGCTTGAGTTCAGTGGTACTTGAATCAAGAGGTTTGACTCTGGACCGTTGCAAAGGGAAGAGACCTTTGCAGTGTTTCACTGCTCCTACACCTCATATGAGTGGAGGAGGCTGAGCTATAAAATATGGCTATTTATGAGCCCTTTTAACTTTTGTCCTTTCAGAGGATGAGGTTTGCGTGGTTTTAAAACCACATTACAGCATTTTTTACTTCATTTGATAGATGTTGAAATTATTTGCTTTAATGCTGTACTTTCAGTGTTCATCATTACCCTACACTGTGACATTTTCACTCTACCTTTTTCTCTCAGGAAACAAGGAAATATGTGCTTTCTGTGCAGGGTTTGTGTTGGTGGGCAGTGAGGGGTTGACCAGCAAAGTGTGATTAGCAGAGTGACACCAGGCTGCAGATGTGGGGGTGTCCTGGTGTGTTCTGGGTGTCCCAGGTACCATCAGGGAAGAGCTTGATGCATACCATGCATCTCCTGAACTGGATATTGCATTTGCGGAAGCTCCCTGCAGGAAATCTCTCCAGCTTACCCAGAATTAATTATTCACTGATCATCACTCAGACCTTATGGATTAGGGAGCAGGGAGGAGGGTTGGCAGGGGTTGGAGAGAAGATGGAGCAATTTGTATTGCAATTAGTATTTCATTTCTTTTCCTTACTCCCTGTTTGCTTAAATTGGAAACTGCAAGTTAGAACCAAGCAAGGGTTTATAACCCAGCAGTGGAAGTTCCCTGTGCACCAGAAACTAGCAAATCCACGACAGTCTTTAAGCTTCCCAAAGAGATGAAACATTCAGACAGTTAAGGAGTTGAAACATCAAGGGAGCAAGTTTTGCTTCAGAAAATGCTCTAAGGGAACAGCAGTGCCCAGACTGCCCAAGCAGGAACACTTCACTAGCCGTGTCCTGCCTTTGTGGTAACAGCATGAAGATGTTGGCTCTCTCCATCCGTTATCTATCTTCTCCCCTTTCTAAGTCCTTGAGAATGTTCCTTGCTGGGAGGCTTCTCTGGAGATTACAGCTGTGGCTGATCCATACTGGATTGTGAAAGCTGTCTGGGTCCTGCAGCAGAGTGCTAACCCCCACACACTGGGTGCATTGCCCAGGCACAGAGAGTGTAATTTTGAGTTTAGTCATTAGAAAAATGTTAGCCAGCAGTTGCAAGTCTGCTTCACTGCTGAGATTGTGTCTCTTGTTGAAACCTCAAGGGCTTTTCTTGATTATAGCAGTAACCACAGTCTGGGTCGCACTTTGCAATAATTATCCTGATGTCTGAAAGGTTCTTAGAAAGTCCCTAGAGGAAGGGGCCCAGTTGCACTGCAGAATTTAGAGGTATATGCTGGCAAACCTTCAGCACTTAGAGATTTATTTAAGTTAGTTCTTTTAATTGCTTTCTTCCATCCCTATTCTATTCTAAGCTCTGTGAGCCATCTAGGGAAGTAACTCTAGCTAATACTAATCTCCTCAATCCTTGCTCCTTTAGCTAGATACTCCTGGCTTCATTTACACAGCCCTACAGAGTGGGTAATAATTCTGATTCTGTTTTAACATGTTCTAACACAAGATGTAACTTAGGAAAAATCATCACTGTCCTGCTGCATTGGAGGCTTTTTTCCCTCTCGCATCTCTTAAATGCAGTTTATGGTCTTTGTATAACATTGCTGCTTCCCAAGACTATTGGCAGCTTCTGTGATATGTATTCATAAAGCAATTCCAGGTCCTTGATTGAAATCTGCAAGAAAAGGGCAAAGAGTTATTTGTCTTCTTTTCATTATCATGGCTCTCTTCTACCCATTCTGACATGCACTTGAGGAAAGTTTTTCTACTTGATGCCTTTATATCTGAAGCACTCTCTTTGTATAAAGCAAGGCAGGATGTCTTGCTCTCCTTAAATAAAGTCACTTGGGTTTAAGCTATCACTCCCTTTATTAGCCTTAGTTCCAGCCCTCTCACACCACAGGCAGAGCCTCCATGTGCCTCTCAGTCAGAGCAGATGAGTGAGGAAACAGAATGACAGGAGCACATCAGAGCGATGGCCCAAGGAGCCCAGTGCCTGGTGCCAGTTTGTGGTTGGTTTAATCCCTGACTCAGGAGCTTGGTTACTTCTTCTGAATGTTATAAAGGGTTGCATTGTCTTAAAAAATACTATTGCTGTTTGAGTCATGTGAAGATCTTGTTCTCAATTACATCTGGTATTAAAGAGTTCCACAGGTATAATGAGACACTGATACAGAATTTATATCAGTAACATTTTTAAATCTACAGTTAATTATCTTTCATCTTTATTATCTGTTCCTTGGCCATTTTAGTAAAAGAGAGTAAACAGAAAGAGCTTATTTCTCATTTTACCACATATTATTTGCTGAGAGGATATTTGTCGTGGTCTCTCCTTGTCTTTCCCAGTTTTTCCTCTTAGGGTTTATATCACTCCTTGAGGTTTCCTCTAATAAATGTATGGGACAATGTACATTGGAAGAAACACCTTTTCTACACCTTCTTTACTTGAAAGCACCAGCATATATGTTCTATGCATCTGCAAGAGGTGTCTTAGGGGAGCTGGGAGCTGCAGCTGTGCAGGACTGAACCATGAGAGACATGAAGATGTTCGTTTGCTAGCACCCAGATTCTGTGCAAAGAGAAATTCTGGGGTGAAGGAGGAGGGAGATAGGGGCTGACTGGTTACAGGAAAGCTTTATGGCAGGAACTGTTACTCAGTCAATGGGATGAGGATGCCTGGTCCAAGCAACGTGCAGCAGCACAAAGAGCGTGAGCTGTCGGCACCTCTTCCCTCTCCGGGGTGGTCCAGATTAGTGTGAATGGTGCTGATGGCTGAGAGCAAGAGCATCGGGGACCTTAGTACCATGACTAAGTCTGTCGAGTGTCCCAGCTCTGTGGCATTTCAGACAGCTTGAAATGGTGTGCCCAAAGCAACCCCCACACCACTGACAGATGCAGTGTGCTGCATCTGAGCACAGTGCTCCTACTTAGCACCCAGGAGGGTGCAGGCTGCTGTCCTCCTGCTTCCTTCTCACTTTCACTCCCGTGGGAGCAGCTTTCCAGGGCAGAGCTCTCTAAGGGACCCTCCAGAGCAGCAGCAGTAGGAGCAGAGTTCCAGGGCTCCCATGGGGTCAGAGGCTCCAGGGGTCCCGTGGGACAGAAGCTCCAGGGCTTTGTTGGAGGACAGAGGCCTCAGGGCTCCCACGGGACAGAGGCTCCAGGGCTCCCGCACCGCCAACGCGTCCGCAGCCCAGGCACAACACGACCTGCTGCCTTTTCTCCACCCTCCCTTTCCATCTCGGAGGCTCCTCATCCCTTCTTGTCTCAGAGGAACCTCTCCTTTTGTTAAAATGAAGTGATATGGAGTCAGCATTACACAGAGGAATGAGCTATAAAATAATGGGGCTAATAAGCATGTAAAATAACCTGACTGTACAAGAGTGCAGTCTATGGAACAGCAGCTGCAGCAAATATATTCAGGTTATCAGTGTGTGGCTATTTTGTGCTGAGAGGGCTTAGGTGTAATGAGAGTTACTGCATCACAGGAACTCTTGGCAATGAATAGTGACATTTTCCAATAACAACTCTTAGAAATGAAAAAAAATCCTCTGTATGAATGTAGCTCTGACTGACAGCCTGGGGATCTCCTCTCTCTGCCCTCACAAGAGGTACAGCATATGTGGTGGTGGCAGCTTTTCCTGCACCTCCCAGTTCGTGCCTTCAACCCCTGCCACAGGCACTGCTGCAGTGGCAGTGGGGCTGTTTCCCCACCCTGCTCCTGCCCCAGGGACATCATCAGTCACTGTGAGCTCTTTGAGGATTAGGTACCTGCTGCTGAGAGCTGCACTCAGCTCACCAGGCTGCTTTCAGGAAACCAAATGATAACTCTCAATTGCTTTAGTCCTACACCACTACCTGTGTTTTGCAGACTGGTCAATGATTTCCTGAGCTAACTGTCCTGGCCTGGGTGTTCTGAAACTGGGGTTAGATTGGGTTATTTTTATTTTAATTAAAATGCAAACCAGGACTTGACCTAAATAATTCCACCCACCCAATCACAATGCCAAAGGTTTTGGAAGCATCAAATTCCCTTAAACATTTCAGATAATCCCACAGTCCCTGATTTCACCCTGCCCATTATCCTACTTTGTTCCACATCGGCACATGGCGGTCTGGCTTCTGACTCCAGTAAGCTACAGGCTACAGCAATGTGTTGGTGCTTCCAAAACAGGCTGAGTGCTGCATCACCTGCATCTCTGGCATTGTCATTTTCTCCTGTATGATCTATTAAAATCACAGACCTTAGCACCAATAAGCTGAAAAAACATCATTCAGCTCCAAGGAGTTTTCCTGGACAGTTTTTCTTCCTCTAACATTTCTTTTTCTTGCCATAAATATGAGTGTCTGCAGAATTCAAGGCCTTGAGTGACCTGTTCTGGTGGGAGATGTCCCTGCCTATGGTGGGGGGTTGGATCTAGATGATCTTTGAGGTCACTTCCAACCTTACCATTCTGTGATTCTAATGCAAGATTAAAGTTAATTTGGGCTGTTGGTGTTTGGTGCATAAAGAACAATATTGGTTACCAGTAAAATGTATCAGAAAAACTGACTCCTCCTAACTGTGCTCATCCTTATAATCGAGTTAAACATAAATAGATCCTCAACTGCCCTTGTATACCTCTGTGGGGATTAGGGCAGCCAACTATTTGGAACAATGATTAGTAAACTCTTCATGAGTACTGTGAAGTGCAGCTATTCCTGTACCCTGACCGTTCTTTCCAGCTGTTTGTAAACCTTAAAAGTCACACTCCTTTAGTCTCACCTGAAAAGGCTACTGAGAATTATTCTTTTGTTGTTGTTGAATAATTAAGAGACTAAGCAGATGGCCAAAAAAGGAACTCAGCTTGAGCAGTTTGTGAGGATTACTTAGGACAGACTATTCTGTCCGGCGGTTTTATCTACCGTTTGGATCAAGAAGCACACTAGGAACTGTTTTCTCTCAGTCAGGTGTCTAGCTCAGATCTGTGCAGTTGGTTGTCACGCTGCTTCTGAGGTCACAGAGCTCCAATTTTTCTATGTCATGGCATCCAATTCACAGCACTCTGGTCACAGATCTATTTTACAGGCTCTGTGTGTCACTCCCATGGTCAGCTTAGTTCTGCATTAACCAAAAAGAGCTCTCAACCAAGTACATGGCTGGGAATTTTTGTCAGCAGTGGCCCTTTTCCTGGAGCCCATCCTTGCCCTGCCCTGTTCCATGACACAAGAGGTCACATTATTCCATGTCACATTATTCCCTGTTACATTATTCCCTGTTTGTTATGGTCATGAGCTGCTGTCTGCTGCTGAGCTGTAACAAGCTGAGAATCTGCTCAGTGGTAAATGGTGAGATTGCATAATTATAGCTTACACAACACACACACACATGCAAACAAAGCAGGGAATTAGTATGTAGGATGGATTAGGGCAGTCTGCGTTGGACAGCTTTCATCACCGGTATTCCCCGCGAAAGGAATTTCTGCTGCTTAATTTAGTAACACACAGATCTGATTGTCAGCTTTCTGCAGAAGGTGGGAAGGAACTGTGGTTGGTTTTGCTCTAAGCTTAGGGAATTTTTGCTGTTGCCACTCTCTAACGAGCCAGAAAGGTGGTGACTTTGCCTGAGTCCACAGTGCCTGACCGTCCCTGTTTGCCTGCATGCAGGGGAGTGGTTTTCCACAACAACAGTTGGCAATTACAGCTCTTGTTTTAAATAACAGGGAAAGAAACCAGAGTTCTTCCACCCCAGACTCCACAGATGGGCAGTGTTTTGAATCCTGCTTGAATAATCACTGATACTAATTATAGAATTCGGGGAAGACAGTGGAGCTGCTGGGCTGCTCCCAACCAGAGACTGGGAGCGTGTGAGGCTGTGCTGGGCGAGTGCTGGACTCTTCCAGTACAAACTCAAACGCAGCAAAGCAGAATGATTTCTCCATTGTGATTTCTGCTGTTTGCTTTGTCTCTGCTTTTCTTCCCCGTTGCTGTCCTTGCACTTCCAGTAAGGGAGCTTGTAACAGCAGTGTAGTAAGCGCTTGAATGGCTGGAAAATCCTTTCATGGCAAGGAAGATGTGACTGTGACTTATTTATTTTATTTTTGGTTAATACAACTGGAATACAAATGGGGCTTTGACGCCTAAGGGCCTTGCATTCTCCCAGTAATTCCTTATGACATGTGTCAGGCTCTGTTTTATTCAGGTGGGTGGTATGATATTAAACAATAAAGCAAGCTTGCATTTCTCTGCAACTGTATTTATACCCACACTCTCTGGCACAGAGGTGCTTATTAGTAGAATGTCATATCTAGGCTGGCTGTAGCCAGCCTGAAACGTTTTGCAAATGCTATGTGAGTCGTAAGAGAAATCACCTCAAATCAATCAGATAACCTCACACCAGTGTCCTTCCTGCCTTATCCTTTGTCCAGGCAAAGATGAGGCTGCAAGAGACATTCCTTAAGTAATGCTCTAGACAAAGTGTTGGTGTCTGAATGGAATATCGATTTTCTAATTGCTGTGCTGCTGTTAAATGAGTCGTTAGTGGGGAGCAGGGGCAAAGCCAACTCCAGTGTGCTGGGAGCTGGCTTTGGTTTGTCTCTGCTAAACACACCCAGGGCATTAATGTGTGAAATACAGCAAATGAGGAAAGGTGGAATTGTTGAGGGGTATGACACAGACATGGAGAGGGCAAATGAGACTCACCAGTGGCACAGGCTTATTCTGTCACAAAGCCCAAAACAGTCTTTTGGCTTCAGATAGTTGCACTGCAGAGAGGGAAGGGAACAAACTGCAAAGCAGTGGCATCTTAATGCAGTAGTCCCCATGAGATAGGTCAGTCACTGAATCAGCCCACATGAGCTGTCTGAGCTCCTTCAGGCCCACAAGAGTAGAAGGAGGCATCTGTTCCTCAGGCACAGGCAGCAGAGGAGTATCTTTCTTTCCCTTGTATGTATTTGGTGCTGCATGAGAGTGGCCAGATGGGCAGTCCCTAGTCCAGCCATGGAGAAACCTGAGGCAGCTGCAGCACAGGCTCACCAGAGGAGCCCTGCCAGGGTGCAGCCCCCATGCCTGGCCTCACTCGTGGCCCTCAGCCCTGCTAAGCAATGGCTGTGGGGCTGGTGACATCCATTAATTAAAAGCAGGCCCAGACCCTCTGAGCAGGTTCTCGCAGCTGTGCAGCAGCTGCTGGGATGCTCACACCAGCCTGGCTGCTGCAGGGGTCAGGTCTGACCAGTGACCTTCTCTTTTGTTCTAACAGGCCCTAGAGACAACCTACCTGAGAGAGACATCACAGACCCGTTTGGGTCAAAGGGACCTTCAAAGGGCACTTGTCCAACCTCCCCTCAACTACAGCAGGTTTCTCAGAGCCCTGTCCAACGTGGAACCTGGAATGGATGGGGCATCTCCCACCTTTCTAGGCAGCCTGGGCCAGTGTCTCATCACCCTCAGTATTAAAAATGTCTTCTCTCTAGTCTAAATCTCCCTCTTAGTTTAATCCATCACCTCTTGTCCTCGCACAACAGGACCTACTAAAAAGTCTGGCCCCAGCTTTTTTATCAGCCCCTATAAGTACTTAAAGGTCTCCCTGGAGACCTTTTCTTCTTCTCTCTTCTCTCTAGATGGAAATGGACTGTCTGGCCTTTTTAAAGCCTCTAGTCAGGCACTTTGGGAAGTAAAATGTAGTCTCTGAGGTGAAATCTTTATCACAAACAATCTTCTGGAGACAATAGAAGGAACTATCAGCTATGCCACATCTAGCTGATAAAAAATATTTCTTAATACAGCTTCAGAAGATGCAGCTTCTGTGCTCAAACAGATCCTCTGAGCAGAAAAAAAACAACTTCTTTCTGCAGATTGAAATGCCAAATCAACTAATTACTTTTCTTTGAAAACCTCTGCCACGTAAAACACATACTCTCTCACTGAACAAAATTGATTTATATGTGGCCATTAATTCTTTATAGCCCATAATTTGCAGAACAAAGCTAGTTGGCAAATGTGTCCTATTAAGGGACAAACAGCTTTCTGAATAAGATGGGAATATGTTGGCATGGAGGGGAATTGTGGGTGTAAGCTGAGGCTGGGATGGCGCTAGGGCTGTGCTGGGGCACAGCACTCAAGGGGCAGGCCTAGGAAGAACATCCTGAGCTGCTGTACAAATTTCCTGTCAACTAAAGCAAGAATCATCCTTTCTAAGGTGGCGGAAAGAGGTTGGTGTCCATGCAGCTGGGACAGTTACAGAGTCACAGGAGGGTCACGGAGTCATAGAATTGTAGGGCTTGGAAGTGACCTCTGAAGATCATCTAGTCCAACTCCACTGCTAAAGCAGGTTCACCAAATCAGGTTGCACAGGAATATGTCCAGGCAGGTTTTGAAACCTCCAGAGAAGGAGTTGGTGTTGCACATGTGGCAGTAGCTGTGTGCAGCTCTGTGTTTTCTCCCAGACCGTTGGATGCTCTCTGGAGTTCTCTGCAGTTCGGTGTATGCAGTTTCTTTAGGTGCCACAACCTCTCCTTTTGGGAGGCTTTTCATTTGGCTTAAGAATATCTGAAATTTCTCCTAATGTCTCCCAGGTTCTCATTTGCATTATCCATGGAAGATTTATGGGGTTTTTATTAGGAGAGTTTAGAAAACTAATAAAATTACGTTAGGGGTTTCTTCCAGCGTGTGCGTCATTGACTGGAACTGAGATCTGGGTAATGAAATTGGAATCTGTCTACCTCTGTTTCGGGGTTGTAATAAGAGGATGATAGAATAAGCCAGGCATTAGGTACAAAACTGCTGGGTTTTGGCAAATGAATGAGATGTTATAAAAGATTGTGACTGACAGCTTGGACTACGTGCACAGATTGGAAGCGAAGTTGGAGGCTAAGAGGGTGCAAGAGGCCCAAAGAGAATTGAGGCTGAGAGGACTGGAGGCCAAGAGCTTGGAGGCCCCAGTGGTGTGGGATGTACAGAGAGGGGAAGCCAAGACTATAGGAGGCCAGACTGGTGAAGGCTCCCCTTAGACAGCCCTGTCTGTGTGTGCCCTGAGGGTGTGATGGCAGCTGGGGACAGGCAAGACCTAGAGGTCCAAGGTGGCTGAGGGTAGGCTTCCCATAGTGAAGTCTTTGTTGTTCATTCTCAGGAAGGCTCCACTCTGCCATAAGCTCAGCCTCACTGGCAGGGAGGGTTTTGAACATTCATGGGCAAGCTGTGAGTCCTCATGACTCGGTGGATGTCAGGGGAGCTCCTGCCCTTGCCCACATCTGGTGTCTCCTCCGTCCAGCACTGGGTGCTGTACAGCTGAAACCCAAATGGGCACAGGATTAGGACTTCCAGTAACAAACATGAGTAATAAATGTGTCTATTGGAGTGGTGCCTCTCTCTTACACTGGATTGGAGGTGAGATCACAGGCTCTGCCTGCAAGGCTTTGTTCAGTGTGTGCCTTTGTGGAAACCTGCTGTTTGTTCCCCAAAATGGGAGCCTGTCAGACGCTGAATAAACGCAGGCAGAGCTAGCAGGGAGGTGTTACAGCACAGGAAACAGAAACGTAGTCTTAAACAAATTAAAAGGATGGTAATTAACCAAATGAATTTCATCCTGGAGATAATCAGATGAATACATTTAGATGGAAAATAATCCCAATTCTCAGAAAACAGTAATTAAAATATACTCATTTTGGGGGGAATAGTTAACAAGCTAGATTGGAGGCAGCAAAGTGGAATAAAGCTGTGATGGATGCTCTTTAGGATGGCTCTGATGAGGCCCTGATGAGTGATCAAAACATAGCCCCTCGACAGGATCAAATATGGAGTTTGGGAATCATCTGTGTCTGGATAACTTCTTGAGAAGCTGAACAGAGCACAGAGCAGAGTCAGTTCTGCTATCTAGGTCGGCTGAGAGATAACAGAGGCTGAATTTCATAACCATGTATTTAAGGGGTGTCAATGGTGGGGAGGTGGAAGAATTTAGGGTGGATAATTGACAGCTAAACGTGGGACAAGGTGGGAAGATGCAAGCATCCAGGCAGCAGGGAATTACCTGTGTACACCAATATGTCAGTCTGGAGCTGGCTGCCTGGAGAAGCAGTGAAAGCTCTCCCATTACTGACACAGTCCCTGAGGATGTGCTGGAGGAGTCAATCACCCAACAGGTCTCTTCTACTTTCCATTAGCACCTGAGGATCCCAGGCAGGGTCTGAGAGCAGGGAGATTTGTGGGGGAAAGGGAGATCCAAGGGGGAAGAGTGGGAGGATGTATTGATGGATGTTGTTGGAACTCCTAGGAGTGCTTTGTTCTGTAGCAAGTGTTAGCTAGGGGGGGTGGTCTTGGCTGTTTCCTTTGAGTTCTTTTGTATAAGCTTCAGTATTGTTTTTCATGGAGATGGCTCATGGAGATGGCTCATGGCTACAAAATATTAACTTGTGCCAGTTACATTGAAAACTACAGGGTTTGAGGAGTTTTTAGGCTTGGATCTGTTGAGGAGAAAGCAGTTGGATAGAGCACAGAACTAGGGAGGAAAAGGCATTTGTTTCTCAGAGTAAAGCCAGTTCTTTTCAGGATTTAGTTCATGAGGCAGTTACAGTGTCCAAGCCTTACTGGAAGACTTACCTCATCTGGGTTCTGGATGAGCAGATGCACCTTCTCTATCAAATAGGGATAAATACTGTTTTTTTCTAGGAACCACCCATCAGCTCATAGCATATCTGTTGGCACACACAATGATCCATGTTTATCTAATTTACATTGAAACTGCCAGTAGGTGAATTGATGGATCAATGAGAAGGATATTGTCTGGGGAGTCATTTAATTTTCTTATCAAAATCCTGCAGGGAGAACAGATCATGCTGGAGTCTCTGGGAAACAAGACTTTTCCAGGATTGCCCAGGCTTTACCTGCCCAGTAAATGGGCAGAGAATGCCCTTGAAAGGAACTCTGTCCCCACAGGGTGCCTGGCATGGACACACCAAAGCATGTCTCAGACGGAAAGGCAGTATCTGCCGGACCCTGTCTTGCTCAGATGTACTCAGTCCCATGCAAATAAACTAGATTAAACAAGATGCTCTGAGGTTTATTAATGAACCTGAGATCCTTAAATTGCATATCAGGGGGTTTCTGTTGGATTAAGCCTTCTGCACATCACAATGCTCTTATCTAGAATTTATCTGCATGCAATAAAATTAATAAAAACTGAATTAGAACAAAAACCTCAATAGAAATCACTTAAATTAGCATGCAGATTTATAATCTCTAATAATTACTGCTTTTTTCAAAGAGTTCAGATAGTTGTGGGTTTTTTTACCCTCACTCAGGCTTCAAATGTTTGCTTTTAAACTTAGGCTCCTGGTCTTGCACCATCTAAATGTATGGCTTTGTCTAAGTGTTTATCTGTTCTGGCACTTTACTCTAGCCCATGTTCTTGCCTAACAACAAGGAATTGTTGATTCCTTTCTTCCTTTCTTTCTTTCTTTCTTTCTTTTTTTTTTTTTTTTTTTAGTTAAGAAGCAAATAGCTTTTTCCTTTCTGTGACATTTGCTTGTAGGCTTGACAAGAACACAGGTTTGGGCAGTGCCTGTACAGTGTGGAGAGCTGCTGGTGGCTGGAGCAGGGGGAGCAGCTTTGTACTGATCACACCAGCACTGGGCTGTGTCTTACAACTCTGCTGCTGGTTTTAACCCCTGAGCTTTGTGTGTGCTGGAGTCTCCTCACGGCCTGGACACACCAAATTTGGACATTTTGTCTAGTAGGTCACCTCCTGCAATATTCAAAGCAGAAGTTTCATCTGTTCCTTAAGGCTCTCAAGAGAAAGTCGTTCGCAACTAGTGTCTGGGTGGTGATCTGAAATGTGGTGCAGACACAGGAACTTGCTGGGGACTGCAGATGATACTGGACGTGGGAAATAAATTGTATCAGAGCTTGTAACTGACCCCACAGGCACTGCTAAGTAACAAAGCCTCTGCTTCCCATTCTTGATCCTTTCCTCCAAGCTATCAGTCAGTCAGAAGGCTGCGGAATACCAAACAGTTTAAAACATGTCAAGTAACATTTAATGAGTAAGAATTCCGTGCTCTTGAAGTGAGTAAACAGCCCATTTTCCATCTATATCTGCAGCACATTGCTCCTTGCAACCTCTTGTGATAGAAATCCTTTTCCAGCCTGACATGTTTTCCCTTTCCCCAGCTAATTATGTTCAGTATCAAGTAGGTGCTCTGGATTAACAAGTGACTATCATTTAGGGAGTCAGAGTCAGGAGGAATACAGAGCTTCAGGAAACCTTTGGTGACCTTGGAATGTAGCAGACATTTTTCTTACTCTTTTTTTAAGTTTGACTTCTTCAAAGGAAGACCTTCAGCCCTTCTCAGGTTGAGCTGTCTCTACATTGCACTCATTAAAGATTCAGTAGTACCTTTTAAGTCCATGTTAGGAAATTCAAATTTTTCAATTTAGTAAAGTTGTGTCTCTTTTTCAAGTGCTGTACTGCTCATTTTTGAAGGTCTTCCAGGATTTCTAGTGGCTTCTTGCAGAGCAAGAGCCAGAATGTGTTGTTTTAATCTAAAATCTCAGTGCAACAAGGGTTGCATGCATTCTGTGCATCAACTGTCTACAAAGGCAGAAGTGTCAGGTAGGCTGGGAAGGAGCCCCTCAGGTGACCAGGGTGTTTCTGCTGTGCTGCTGAAGTCCTTTTTGAGCGTGACTTGGGTATTTATCTCTTATTTATTTATTTCTGTATTTTGGATTGGACCAAAAGCACAACTCTCTTCTCTCCAAGGGCTCATAGCTTTTAAATGCTGAAGGTTGAAACTCCCAAGTCGTGCTGAGATAGACCACACTGTCCTTTGAAATCTGTTTCAGGATCTGAACTTTGTCAAATGGCCTTTTCTCTACTTAATGTTAGAGGAGGAAAAGTCTAAGCCTTTGAGTGGATTCATAGTCACACTTTAATTAATCATATTTTTGCAGCGTGCTGCCAGCAACTGTCAGGAGGAAGGAGATGCCTCTAATCCAAATTCACAACAACAAAAAGTAAAAGCACTAAAATATCCCCAGCCAATAAACAGACTCATACTCTAAAGAAAAAAAATACCCTTCCCACTGAGCACACCCAGAAAAACTGATGTGAGGCAGATTTCCTCCGCTCCTAGCCCAATGACATGAGGTACATTTGCTGAGCAGGAACGAGTGCCAGCAGCAGCCTGCTCTGGGGGCCTCCTAAGAGCACAAGTGGAAGTGTAGGTGGTGAAAAGGAAAATGCTTTGGCAAGGAAACAGATTTCGGTTTCAGCCTCTCCAAAGAATCACCCTGAAGAGCAAAGGGTGGGGTAGGGAGTGGGAGCAGGAACAGGATCTTGGAAAGATGTGACATGTTTTGAAATCCCATCTCAGGCTACAGTAGCCTGTAGACCATTATAGGTGTGGGGTGAAAACATTCCTTTTGGTGCTGCATGTGGGGTTAGGCATTTCTCAAGAGTAGCACTTTCTGAAACAAGGAAAGTGGCCACAGTGGAGCTCCAACAGACAGAGGTTCTTAGACAGAGGCAGGGCAGAAGAGGCAGAGATGAATTGGATGATGAATTGGAATCTTCCATACTCTAAAAAGTGCTCAGGAAATGAAAAGCAACTCACTCTCCCTCCCAGTGCTCTAGCTGGCTTGGACACAGGGAACAATACTAACTTGCTAAAGGATGATGAAGGTATTTTTGTTCACTCAACAGGGTGTGTTTGACTTGCCTGTATTGTGGGGTTGGATATTTTTTCTTGTCTACTTAAGAATCAAGCAGCTGTTTGAGAACCTGTCTTCAAAAAAAAAAATGTTTAATTCTTCTTGCTGTTTATTTCCTGTTTTCTGATAGATGCAAGTTAGAATGAGTATAAAGCAGCTGAGAGGGAGCAGGGGTCAGCAAACAGCTCTGTGGAACGACTGAATGCCTGTTTTTATTTACTCTGTAAGCTATTGGTGGAATTACCTGAGGTGCAGGACTTGCCTGCAGCTCAGAGTGGGGTAGGCTGACTCAAGAGCAGTGCAGGGTGGTGGTCAGAATGCATCCTCCAAGCCCTGCACTCGTAGGAGGATGGTTTGATTGAGAGTCATTGAGGTGAGTGGAGCAGATGCTGTGGCCCTTAGAGATGCAGAGGAGTGGAGGGGAGAGAATGAGATGTCTGTGGCCGGGTCAGGTCGTGAACACCCACGAGGGAGAAGGGAGGACAGGCAGACACAGGCAGTTTGGTCAGGACCAGCAGCTTTCCTGAGCCACCGGTTGGTGACACCACCCGCCTGTGTCAGCCGCTGTTAACAAGGCAAGAGGAAAGGAACTTTGGGGATGGACAACGCTGTGTACTGAACAAAAGAGAGAAAGAAAAGGGAGGATTAACCCTCTGGATCTCACCAGGCCAGGCTGCAGAGAGGGAGGGAAGAACTGGTCCGCACACGGACTGCGACGAGGGACGTTACTGTTGTCAGTGCTCATAACTCTTCTGTGGCTAAGCAGGAGTTATCTCCCTCCAGGGCTTTCACCAGCGCTAAAACCCAATTAAACCACCTTAAAAGAAACCTCCCAGGAGCTGACAGCAAAAATGTACTGACGCTCTCTGGCAAATGTTGGTGCTGCCACTCTAAGGCAGTGCTTTTCAATCCGCTCTGTGGAGGTGCCTGCTGGCACTGCCCATGGGCAGCAGGACCTGGGCTTTGCCTGCTCTGCCCACCCAAGCAGAGCCAGCAGGCGGTGCCTGCGCTCTCAGCCTCATCTGTTCTTTCCACCTGTCTCCGTGACACTGCAAAGCTGAATGTTCCCTGGAGTATGTCCTGTTAGACTTTCCTTTCGTGCCTGTCACTGCTACTGGCCTCTCAACGTGCTCCTAAAAAAATTCTAAGCTCTGTTTTTCCTCCCTCTTTCTGAGTGGTGTCATTTATTATTTATTAATGACATCCAAAGGACACAGTGGTGATGGGTTCTGTTATGATGACTGCAGTAAAACTCTGTGCTTATCCTAACTTGCTGGGAAGATAACAGATTCATTAGACAGGCTCTGGGGTTAACCCCATGGCTTTGGTCTTCCTTACTGCATGGGGATATACTTCCCTATAGCCCCATATCTGGGTTTAAGTGGGCTTTGAGCCCTGCACAGAGCCCTGTGCTGGCTCTCCTCACAGGCATGGTTCTGATTCTCATCTCTTTCAAGGGATTTGCCTGTTTGTTTCCTCAGAGCTCTGGAGCACATTGCCCGCGCTAGGTCAGGGTGTTCGTTATGAAGAAGTTGAGCAGGGAGTAACAAAACCTTGGCCGTGGTGCATTACATTGCATGTTACTCAGGCAGCACTCTGCTGTATCTGCACTGCTCTGCTGCTTAATTCTGGTTTTAGATTTCTACAAGTTGTCTCCACTCCCAACCAGATGTAATTTTCCTTCTGCTTTTACCGGGGGCCAGCAAAGAAAAAATACCCTTTCTTCCTAGGGTAAGTGAAACTTTGCAGACCTGCACCATGGAAATTAGTTCATAGTGTTCAACTTCTCTCAAAGCCCAGATGCTCTGCTTGCACGTGATTCTTTTGGAAAGCTGCACCCTGAGGTCTCTCCATTGTGGTTGAGGCAGAAAGGAGGCTGGTAGCTTGGAGAGTGGCCAGAGAGCCAGGAGCTCTGCTGTGTGTTAGGGGTTACTGAGGACTGGATCACAGTGTGTATCATTAAGTTATTGATCCTACTTCTGTGCAGACCAAGACAATCTTATTGTGCCTAGGGTAAGGTACACAGCAGGAAAATCCTCCCCAGCATGTTTTTCATCATTAGTTTTGTTGGGGCATCTTAGCCGAGCCAGTGAGTGAGACCACAAATAATCAAACTGATAGATCCTGTCAATTGTTCTTGTGGCCAGGATAGGTTGGCTGCTGCCTGCCTGCACATCCTCTGTTCTGAAGATACCAACAAGAGAGGGGCATGGTGTGCTCCACCTCAATGCTTTCTACCTGCTTACAAATTGCACTAATTGTCCAGTTAAACACACTTGGGAGTTGGGATGTGCCACACACAGGGGAAAACTACAGCAGCCATCTGTGTGCCTATGTGCCCCTCTGCCTCCAGAAGCTGTGAGTGGAGTTTGCTTTGAATAATTCAGACTCTGAGCTGCAATTTGTAAGATAAAGAGAAACAAAAAGTGCCTGTAGCTGTCTGCAGTGGCAGTAAAACTCTTTCCACCAGTGTTCAATCCCCAGCAACTGCTTTTAGGAGGGAGTGGGACAGAGTCCTCCAGCCCATGCTGGTGGCTGTGTGCTGAGTTCCTGTGACACTGGCCCTGTGAACACCTTGCACACAAGCACTGGTGCTGGAAGCTCAGTGCTGCTTCTGTGTTTGAGTTCAGGGTTTTCCCCCATGGCTTCCCTCCTGTGGTCCATGGCACTCCACAGGTGAACTCCTGCTGGTAACAGCTCTGGGAATGCAACAGTGCAGCAGGTCTGAGCTAGGCTCATTTGTGGTTCCTCTCTGGGAATGTTTTAAACTAATGTAATTTTACAAACTTGCATGCAGTGCTCTGTAACCAAACCAGCATGACAGGAGAGCAGAGAGAAGGAAGAGCTGATGACTTTTCTTCAAAGTCAAGACAGAGGGACTGCAGTGCAGAATCCATCCTGCCACTTCTCTTCCTTCATTTGAATCTGTGGATAGCCGTCACAATATTTCTCTGAGCAGTATTTCACCTCATTAGTTTCTATTGTTAACTGTGAAAGTCCTGTCAGTTTTTATCTATTGTTTCCTGCCAAGTGCTTTAAACAATCAGAGCTAAATTATACAGCTATTTCCTTAAGCAGCCAAGTGGCAGTCCGCTGATAGTCATTCAGCTGCACAAGATTAAAATAGATAAGTTGCAAGATAAATAGCAGGTTAAGGAGTTCCTCTCATAAACAGCAGGTTGAGGAGTTCCTCTCATGTGCATTAGCAAAAGGATTGTGACTCATTGCTTTACAGTTGCCCTCCATGGAAGACCTCTTGACCTCTCACTCAACATCCTGCTGCTTCTCGGTGCCCTGTTCCTTCCCTCCATCCCACCGTGCTGGTGCCTGTGCCCAACATCCCAAACCAGATTGCTGCAGAAGGAGGAGCAGTTTTTCAGTGGTGTTGCCATGCTTTGAAGCATATAAGATGCAATAGGATGTTCCTAGAGTGAAGTGATGAGGCAGGAACAGTTTTCAGTGCTGCTGAGCCACCCCCATCAGGATCAGAAATTTGCTGTGGGGAGATGAAGATTCGTTCTCCATCTCAAGCAAAGGGGTATGAGGAAGCTCTTAGCATTGATTCACTGAAGTGCTTCTCCTCAGGAAGGCATTAAGCTTGTGCCTAAGTGTTCTGCTAAATAGAGGCAACCTTATTGTGAGAAACTTTAAAGGCACATTTTGCAGCTTAAATCTACCTCTCAAATGAGGCTTGCTGACAGAAAAGGGAATAACAGAGTGATGCGTGCAGAGTTGTCTCAGGGTTTTTAAAACATAAGGTCACTGTTTACAAACTTGGCTCCTTCAAGTTAGGCATGAAAATGCTTATGTAGGTACATAAATAAGTGCCCTACTTTTCTGGGATGCTGAATCCATTAAAATCAATGGAAGTTCTGCATCTCTGAATAAAATGTCACTTATTTTGGTAACTAATTTTAGGTACTCAAATACAGAAACTTTGATCTAAAAGAAAGAGATTTTTAAAAATGCTGCTGAATTTTCGCCACGCTTCTGGAACAACAAACTCCTGGCCCTTGGGGGAATTCAAAGGGAAACTGGACTGAGCCCTGCATGAAGAATTTGTGCACAATAAATGTCCCACTCCCAGTTCCCAGCTTAGGCTGAGGGCAAAGTGAAAGTATCAAGCAAAACAGCAAGTCAAAGCCTGCTGTAGAAATCGCTCCCTGGGATCAGTAATTCCTGTAAAGGCATTTGTGAAGTCCTCGCATTGGTCAGGCCAGATACGATCTCTGCAGTGCCCCTCACCAAGGAGCTGCCAAGTCATGACTTGTTTGATCTGAGTGGTGCCGGTAATGTCAATGTGATCTCAGTAAAAGATTTGCCACGTGCTTTAGTCTTTAGTTTTATAGCACTAAAGATAAAAATATTGGAGGGGCAAGTGTGTCCTTTTGTCCTATGAGGTCACTGTTTTTCACTGCCTGTACTGCTGTGCATGGTGACTCTGTGGGCCTCTGGGTGGTTCTGCAAAACATTAAGTCTGAAAGTCTACACTGGAGACTTTTCCCTCTAACATGTTCTCCTGAAAGTGAGAGCTTTTCTCTTCAGCTTTTTTGTGTCTTGCACTTAATCCAAAGGTTTGCGCTGCTGTACTGACGCCATAGACATATCTTCTGATGGCTGGACTTTATATCCTGAACCTTAATGATATCTCCAACCTTAATGATTCTATGGTTTTATGAAGTCTCTTGAGCTACCCAGTTTGGCCAGCATCACATTTAAGTCGCCTCTCCCCTTCTGTTTCCAGCCTCAATGCACACTGTGTGTATCTTGAACTCTTAAGTAGTGCTCAGTCTTCTCCCTTACTATCTTCTATATTTCCTTACCTGACTCAAGGGCTTATGTCATCTTTGTGCCTTTTGGTCTGACATGCTTGTATTTAGAAGCCATGGTCTGCCCCTTTCCCTCACAGCAGTCTCCATTTCCATCATCAATCATTCCCTTGCTCCAGGTCCTCCCTTCTAGTCTTCTAGTCCTGATCTCCTTCCCACGCCCAGGTCTGTCCTAGGCTGTGCCGCTGCTTTTCACATCAGCTGATTTCCAGTTAGCCTCAGATCCAGCACTCTTGTCTTTTCCTGCCTGCAGAAACACTCACTGTGAAGAGTAAAGGCCATTAACATCATGTCCCAATGTACTCCTGCACACAGCATATTCTACTGGTGAAATGCTCCACTGAGGTCAGCAGTAAAAGTTTTCAGCAAATTCTT
This sequence comes from Ramphastos sulfuratus, assembly GCA_013399055.1. Classification (NCBI taxonomy): domain Eukaryota; kingdom Metazoa; phylum Chordata; class Aves; order Piciformes; family Ramphastidae; genus Ramphastos; species Ramphastos sulfuratus. The sequence continues at coordinate 277,109 of WBNM01041452.1, forward strand.
AATTTACTAAGGACTTCTAGATTAAGGAAGAAGCCAGAATGTCTTACATACACAAAATATTCAAAGGCCAGAGGGACCACACAAAAAAGGGACTCATTTGAATACAATTATTTTCCAAGAGACAACCAAAAAAAAAAAACAAACTCCTTTTTTAAAGTGGGTCACCACTACATCTGCAGCACTCAGCCATTTTGCACAGGACACCATCACCCACTCTGTTTATCTTTAGGCAATATGCTCCTGCAAACTGCCAATTAATTGCATACTTGGTGCCTGCTCTCTCCCAGCATCCTGGATAAACACGGTGAAGCCAATCAGAGGGAGCTGCTGGTGGCTGCGAGGGGAAGGAAATCTGTCATTGTCTCAGCCTTGTTATCTGCAACCAAGGCAGACTTTTAGCAGCGTTCTGCTTGTAAACACCCTCTTTAGACACCTCCTGATCTACAGAGATGGCACATCAGCCCGTGACTGCGGCACTACCTGCAGGGTTTTAAATCATTGCTTTCCAAAATATGAGATGCAGATTGTCCTTGATAACAGGCGAGGGCCATCGACTCCAGTAAAATGTAGTAAGCAAAGTCCTTAAAGTGAAAAGATAAAGGTGAGTCCAAACAAACAGAGAGAAAAAGGGAGAATGGGCTCTCAGGACTCAGTCTGTTGTTAGCTCTGCTCAGAGACTCCTTCCTGCGGATTTTACCTGGATTGCTGTTTGGAAGGCTTGGGGGCAGGTCTGGTCATCACATGGCCTTTTCAGAAAGGTCCAGTCTGTGGATGGTAGCCCAGGGGCACTTTTTCCTCCAATCCAAACTGGAAATATTTCCTACTCAGCAAGAGTCAGATGCTATTTAAATCTATATCCGGGCAAAACAATAGGAACATAGGAAATAATCCCAATCACATGCAGGGTTTTCTGAATGGCCATATTCTTCCTTTCTGTCTTTAATGTCTGTGACTACCAAAATCCCAAACAAATGCAGCGGAGAGATGATCCTTCATTGGGTTTGAATGTGCACAGCCTAGCAGGTCTTCTCTCTTTATTTCTATCATGCTCTGAAACTAAGTGACCTATAGTGGCTACAGAGAGCCAGGACAAAAGTCTTCTCCCAGGGCAATCCTCAAGAGGATTTTAAACTGCTCTCCTGACATTGAGTTATTGTAAATTAACTGTTGCTTCCAGGCGAGGAATGATGGATGGTCTGAAATGAAGAGATAAGTGTGCATATGGATACATTCTCCCAGGCTCTTGTGGACCTTCCATGTTACTAGCAGATGGGAATAGTTCCTAAGACAAGGAATAGTCAATGCTGGGTCAATTCTTATTTTAATACACCCATGAATATAGAGAATGAGTAGAATTAGTTCAACCCAGTGCAGTACAGAAGAAAAGCAAGGTCCTTGTGCCTTGTCACACTACAGACACACAGATCTGTTGTTGGTTTGCTTAGCTGTTATTTTCACCAGTCCTATCTTAGACTGTCCCATGTTTTAACTGTGTCACTTAATATTTACCTACTGGTAGTGCCCTAAGGCCATAAGTTGAGTTCTGACTGCCAGTCTGATAGCACAGCCAGCCCAGAATCAGTATGAGCAAAGGTTGCAGATACCTGTGGATGGATGCTACGTCAGTGAGGACACAGCCACTGCACTCCAGTGGAAGTGGCATTAGCCTGCAGACACCAAATATGTTCTTTATCAAGGGTATCCCAAAAAGGGTTTTATGCTTGACCCTCAGTTCTGGATAAACCATCATTTCTGGTGCAGCAACAACTGAGTTCAGCGGAAAAGTGCTGTAGATGGAAAGGGACATGTGCCTGTGCATCCTGAGAGCCAGCTGGGCAAATCCCTGGAGGTGAGAAAGATGCTTGTTTGCACTGGAGTGATTGTGAAATACTCATTGTGATTATTCACAAGTCACAGAAAAGCTGTTAGCATCAGGTTGAGACACTGAATGGAAAGGTGGCAGTTGTGCTCTTCCACTTCTCTCAATTAAAGCACATCCAGAAGAATAGCAAGCCCTTGCTCAGGGCTCTCTGTAGCATGGTGAGCCCCGGTTCATAGCAGATGCTCTCCTTTTCTCATTAACTCAGGGCATGGCACAAACAACTGAAACTCACTTTTTGTGGTCATCACCAGAGCAGCGAATCTAAACATTTGCTGTCAGAAATGAGTGCAAGTCACTGCCTCTAGGAGGATGTATTTTGGGGAAGAGGGGAGGAGCAAGGAGCTGTGGGAACTCAAACAAAATACTGAGAAGTTTTTTTTCTTTTATTTCTATAACGTGTCAGAATTTTCTCATTGGCAGAGTAAAGTAAAATGTGCTGGACTGAGGCTGCTGCTTACCAAGTGGAGTGCAGGAATATTGAAATACAGTGGAGATGAGATACAGATGTTGCTGTCAGGGACTGGAGTTATCGCACTGGGTATGGCTAATAATGAAAGTTTAGATTGGCCTTTAATTCCTCTGTGTCTGGATTGTGGACATATTCCTGTGTGCCTGGATCTTTTTACAATTTAAAATGTGAATTGTAAATACCAATAGAAGGAGGCTGCAAGCTAAGCCGACAGCATTTATAGTTTCAGCTCTAAAGATTAACTGCCTTCAGGAAGTAATAAAGATCAGAGCTGCATGATCCCGATGCAACTGCCTATGAAAGCATGTTGACATTGCAGTGACAGGAGCAGCGTGTCCTGGGGAGGGCTCAGAAATGTGTGCACGACCAGCATCTGCCCGGCAGCATCCAGTCCTTGGTAGCATCAACTGGCTGAGTGCCTCGGTAGCAATGGTGAACACATAATGTTTTGGAAGTGATAGGAGCCTGCTACTGAACAAATCTTTAAATTAATCAGAGGTGCGGAGTGAGGAGCCTGTGCTTATGTGCAAACTCTCTCACTTCTCACCTGTGTGTTTGCTGTACTGCACTAATTATGTATGAGAAAGAAAAACGCTCCGTGAAGTTTGATGAGGAGCGAGCTGCTTTGCCATGTAGCCATGGAGTGCAGAGCAGTTTCTTCAGCTGGATCCCAGCCAGTACCTGTGCGAGCTCCCCGGCAGCAGGGAAGGGGCTGGGAGCAGATGCCTCTCCTCCAAAGCCGGGAGCCTCAAGGAAGGGTTTGAATTACAAAGGAAGGGAAGGGGCTGAGCTTCCCTCCCCCCCACCTCCCTTCACAAAGGGCAATAGTCAGTTTACTTTAATAACCCCTCTATCAGCTGCAGAGGAAGTCTCCCAGTCCCAGAGTCTGTGAGCGGTTTAAAATCCAGCTCAATCATACAAACCAGCCAGAGCCGACGGACCCGGCCAAGGGAGAGGGCGCAGGAGATGGACTCGCACTGCTCTCCAAGGAGCTGACTTTTCTGGGGACTTCACCATTGGCTTTCTCTCCTGATCTCATTTCTCTGTCGTGTGGAGGCTTGGGTAAGTCTCTGGTAGTTTTCCACTTCGCTGTCTTTTCAGTGATTCACTAGGATTTGCCAAATTATAATGGAAGTGCAACGACAAAGTATTTCCTGCACCTTTGTGAGCTTGCTGTGGAAGTGGATGATCCAGATTTGAAAAGCTGGACCTCTAAAATGTCCCGAATTCATACACTGCTTTTTAAAGAAAGAGCCAGGAAGCAGATAAGGAGAAAACAGACTTTCAAGTGCGTTGCTTCAGCTGGTAGGGACTGCTGGAGTACAGCATCTTACAAGGTGTTGGATTTTCAAACGCTGGGTTGCTCTGAAGGCAGATCTGCTGAGCCCTGTCAGCCGGTTTGGTGGTGCAGATGTTTGTGCTGTTTCCTGTGAAATCAGCCTGGGAGTGTGCGTGTGTGTGTGTGTGTGTGTGTGTGCGTGTAGGCAGCTGCGCCTGTATCCAACCTCTGGATTCAATCACCCGCCAAGAGAAGGAGCTTTCAGACCTTAGTGGGGAAAGAAAGGAGGATGCAGGAATCAAGTGGTAAAGCAGTTTGCTTGAAAGTGTCTGCTCTGAGCCCCAATGCTCCTGCAGAAGGGATCTGTAGATGCGGAGCCCAGCGCACAGACCAGCGGTGCCCTCCCGGCGCGGGGAGCGCTGCGTGCGGGGTGGCCGCGGCGCCGTGCGCAGGATTAAAGCCTTCTGCAAAGCGACTGCCAAAGATCTGTGTGATTGTAAAAAAAGAATTGGCCGTGCGCTGGGCTGGGCTGTGTTTGCAAGCAGTCCCGGGTGTGTGTAGGCGGCCGTGTACGTGGTAAGAGTACAGCAGAGCTAGCTTTAAAGGGAGATGTACTAAAACTTATGTAATGTACGAAACTGAATGTCCTTTCCTGACGTCCCTGCTGCGAACCTGAAAAGGCTAACCCTGAAATGATTTTTAAAGCTGTCTTTGTTAGTCATCCTTTATGCAATTTGTTTCTTTTCACATTTCATTTTGCACCAAAGGAGCTAGGCTGGTTTCACTCCCCTCTCCACTCCTCCTCCATTGTTAGTCTCTCCCAGCTTCCCGTACCATTGTCCAGCTCTGCTCTTTGCAGAGCCCAGCGGAAAAGGATATTGTTGAAAAGAAAGTATTTCAAATTAAAATCTGGCAAGCATTTGTGTCCTCATTAGGCTTCAGACACACTTCCTCCCTCCCACTCTCCCCCCAAAATGGAAGGGTGGCCAGTATTGCTTCCAATATCTTAAGCAATGGCAGAATCCCTGTTAGCCATTCACTATTCAATCAGTGCATCAAATAATAATCAGCACATTTATAATAATATTATATTATCATAGCAATGTAGTATGGTTTGGCTTGGAGTGGACCTTTAGAGGTCATCTAGTCCAACTCCCAACATATACAACAAAACTATGGGGCATTGAGGCAGCTGCAAACAACCCCCCAGATAATGTGTACAACTAGGAACACCTGAATTTAGTGAAATCCATGACTTCTTGTATCAAGACAAGACTCATTTGGCCTTGTGTGAGCTGGAGAAGGCTGATGAGTTGCCCCAGCCGTGACACTGCGCGTCTGCCCCAGGCAGGGTTGAGATCGTGGCTTGGAGGTAAGGTGTAAGGAGAGGAGTGTGCAGTAAGGGAGAAAGGTCAAGGCTACATCTCTATTGGTTTTCAGTAAATCATAGCTCCATGTAGCCAGTGGTAATTAATAGTCATGTTAATGCTCAGAGGTAAGCTGAAATGACTGTCCTTGCCTTCTTTTGATTCTCAGCCATCATTTTGGTGGTTTTTGGTTGAGCAGCACAGATGAAGCAAGGCTGGGTCTGGATGATCTTTGGAGGTACCCAGCTGGCAGAACACATGGCCCTGCAGCATGTTTGCACTGCAACCTGGCTCCTGGCACCATCCTTCTTCCCACTACGCAGCAATTAGCAGGAAGTGTCCCTGGGCACGACTGCGGTGCCTGGGAGGAGAGGGCTGCCACGGGCTTGGTAAAGTTAACAGAGACTCTTGTGAGGCTAAGCTGCCTCCCGTGGCCTCGTTAGTGACAATATTAGAACAGGGAGACGTGGACAGAGTGGGTGGAAAAGCAGCAGCAAAGGAGAGCCTCAGTTCCACAGAGACCTCTCTGCTGTCCCAGCTTGTGGTGCTCCACTCGCTCCCACTCCAAGCTGCAGCCCTGTGCCTGTCTGGTGTTTGATCACAGCAACTTGCAGGGCTGTTGTGGCCCTGGGGTGCATACTTGGGAAGCTGGGAAGATAGTGAGTGGGATGAGAAAGCACTCGGTAATTTTGTGCATTTCCTCCTGCTGAAAGTGACAAGAATAACACCTTTTGGATTTAAAAGGCCCCCTCAGCTCCACTGGGTATTGTACAGCAACACTCCTCTTTCTTGCTTTTCTTTGACTTCCACCATTTCAGACACCTGCAATTTTATGACAGATTTAATAACATAAGATTCAACTGTCATCTGAGCTGCTGAAAGACCTTGGGAGTTGTATCACCTGGGATAGCAAAATGTAAAGGCACCGATTTGTTCAGTCCCAATTTTAGGTACTTGAGACCCAATTTTTAAGACTTGTTGGGCACTGATGGCTGCTGGAGTTGTGCTAAATGCTGTGTCTCAGCTGTCAGTTACTCCAGGGGCTGTGCTGGGTGTACTGGCTTATTCGTTCTTCACAGCTGAAGAGTTGTTCCAAGAGGTACTCCTCTCCCACAGGACTGGCTCCTTCTCCATGTAAGAATTGTCTTTTTGTTTGTTATTTTCACAGAGCCTTCCTCTCTTTTTCCTCTTGCTATGCTAATACAGAACTCATTATAGTAAAGGACAACAGACCCCAGCTGGGGGTCATTTTGTTCTCCGTGTGTCCCAGCAGCAGTGAGTGGGGCTGAGGGTGGTCAGCAGTGTGGGTAGGTTCTTGTTGGTGGTAATGGAGCTGCCCTGAGTTTTGCTGTGCCTTGCAGTGAGTGGTGGCAGCCTCTGCCCTGCTGTGATGGGAGGCTCTCATGCTCCATTTCCCAAGCAAGAGCAGGATGCAGACTGGGCTGCAGCCAGGAGATTTACAGCAAAGACAATAAAACCAAGAATTAGGCTGATAAAACGATAAAAAGGCTTTAACAAAGCCTCTGAGCACTTTGTCACATCCTGCAAGGTGGTTGACTGATGTGCTGGATGGGAATGTTCTCGAAGGGCTTGCACAACGTGGTGCATGTGCCGGTGCTGTCCCAAGGGAGAGAGCAGAAAGCTCCAGCACAGATTCCAATCAGTCTTTCTACTTGCAAGACTGATCATCACAGCAAGGGACATTTTCCAGTGTTTATTGTCCCAACAGTGCATTTGACATCTTCCAGTCCTCCTGAGTGCTGTTTGTTCTTAGATCACTCTTTCCTCCCTTGCAGCTCAGAGAATGGGCAGCTGCACATTTCAACAAGCTGTCCTGCTGGGCTCTGGGAAACGTGGTCAGCATCTAGGAAAAGTGATCTGAAGAGAACATAGGAAAGAGTGAGGTGAATCATCAGTGCCTGATGAGCCTGTGGTCATCTCTGGGTCTTGTCATGGTGGGCATGAGTAGAACTGAGGGTGTTAAATTACAGACCACAGCAAGAGAGAAATGTCAGGGATGTCTCCTGTGTGGGACCAGCCAAAGTGCAGAGCAGATGTTTAACTGTACTAACAGGAGTCCTTGTTGCCTAATGTAGAGTGCCACAGACTGCATGGCCTTCTTGAGCTCCTAAGGGTTATGTCATTGAAATTGTTAAGGTTTTTGGGAGTCAGGTGACAAGGCTGAACAAAAAGTCCTCCAAGTAATGCCTGTGGCAGCCCTTCTGTGGTGCCACAGCTTGCAGCCGGCTGCTGAGAGAGAACTGCTGGGCTGAGGGAATGGTGACATCTCCTCCTTGTGTGCCCATGTGTCCGTACACATGCTGTGCCTCTGTGCACGTGGAGGTACAAGGGATGCTGAGCTTGTGTCCTTGGTTGTCCCCGGTCAGATGGCATCGATGGTTCAAGCTGCTTGTGCTCCCCTGGCCACCCCCAGATCACTGCCCAGGACACCTGCAGCACAAGCCAGCCTTTTCCATGCCCACTTGGCCAGAACAACATCAATGAAAATGAGAATTGATGAGCTCTGTCATGTCCAGCAAGCAAAGTGTCATGCAACAAATTAATCACTGATTGCAATGCCAAGCTGACTGGGAGCTTTCTGTTCTCTCTTGGCATCGAGGCAAGGTTCTTGGTTAAAAAACAAGCTTCATAAGGAGGCACTTGACTTGTAGTACTTCTGTCTCCTCTGTTATCTGCTCACCAAACATGAGGCACTGTTAACCCCAAAAGTGCTTTTTTTTACTGTTCAAATTTCTCCATTTTTTAGACATCAGAATGCAACAGCACTAAGAGTTCTCTGCATGTCTGTTGTCTCCTCTGCAGAGATTTGGGGATCACATAATGATCTGCCTTCCAGTTTGGGCTGGGAGAAGCTGGGTACTGCTGCTGGTCTGCTGTAGGCTAAAGAGCAAACTGAGCAGGAGCAGGAGGCACCAGCAAGAGGCACCAGCAAGAGGCACCAGCAGGGCCTTTGCCTCAAGCTCTGTTTCTTCCTTTCCACCTTTCCGCAGCAGCAGAGTGTCTCAGATCTGGTTTTAAAGCATCCCAGGTGCTTTAAAGGGGCTCGCAGCAAAGAGAGTTAAAAATGGCTCTAGGCTGCTGCACGTGGGCTATAAAAACTGATGGCATTGTTGAGTCATCATTGTTGATGTCCTTTCCCCTGAGCTCCAGATTGCACTCTCTGGCCTTCTGCAGGAACTTGTGTTCACTTGTCTGGACGTGTACAAAGACAGCTGTACAGATATGCATGACTCCTAAACTACAGAGTCGAGAGTTACGATGTAGCAGAAGCACAAAACCTTCCCTGACACTGGATAGAGCTCTGCCATCTCTGGTAGCAGTGTTTAGTGAGAGATCTCAAACTGTTTGTCAAGCCTGAACCCACGCAGCATACATCTTCCTAGCCAAGGGGAGAGACAGAGCAGTGAGCAGGTGTCTTGTCCCAGCAACTGGCCACATGGGAGAGTTGTCTGTCCCTGCAGGACCCCTCACGCTGCTCTGGAGCTCAGCTTTGGAGTTGGAGGCCAGGGCCATGTGTTCCTGCTAAGCTGCTTCCCTTTCCTACCAGAGAGGCTGTGCTTATTGTTCTCTAATTTCAGCAGGCAGGAAAAATCCCACCTTTCAATTCTGTTGCCTGCCCTGTCCCCACAGCTGGTGTCCCAGTGTTCCTAGCCAGAGCTGCTGCTTTGTTTTCCTACTGATTATTGTTCTTGTAGGAATTCTATTTATCCCTGATGGAGACCAGACCGTGGTTTCCTATTGACTCATCTCACCTGTCACTGACCTCTTCCTGTCCCTCACATAAGCGTGGTGCAGGGCAGGGAGATGGAGATGGCTGGACCTGAGGTTTAATGAATGCCCCTGCAAGGAATCCTGCAAAGGAGGGAGCAGTAGAGCTGAGAAGCTGCTGCCATGCTCTGCAGGCATCTGGGACACATAGAGAGAGACTGGAAAGAGAGGGAGATATAGGAGACATGTTTGCCCCTTGTTATGGCAGGCTTAAATCAACTGATCCAGTCCAACTTAATCTGTTCATGGGTGCTGCACTCCAACACCCTCCCGCTGCACCCATCGCCAAGCACCGCGTCACAGACCTCTCACATTTTGAGGCACTGCCTGCATGGGTCCATGGAAGTTGTTGCCAGTAGGTCTGATTTAGCTGCAAGTTCCATCTGATTCATCAGGCTTACTTCTAACTTTTTTTCCTTTCTGTTGTCTTTTTAAAGAGTGCTCTGACATCAGAGCTGGGCAGTGTTGCCCATCTTGGGTGTTGGAGGGTGTCTGGTCTCCTCTGCGTGGCCTGGAGCCCTCTGCTCCCAGGAGTGCTAATGGCAATTACCCAGGTGCTGGGGATGGAGCAGGGAATTCTACATAGTAGATGTAACATCAACATGAAATTTCATCACCTAGGTTTCAAGAAAAATAAACTGTGGCTGGACTTAAAACACAGCGGTGAGAAGTAAGGGAGAGAGCCTTTTATGAGCATTGAGAATATTTGTAGCTAAGCAACCAACATCAGCAGGAAGAATAAATCAAAAGTTTCAGGGCTCTGCCTGCCTGCCTTCAAGGGTCAGGAACTGTATTTTCCCTCTGTTAACAAGATTGCCTTCCTTTGAAACACCAGCTATTAGCTGCTGCTGGAGGCAAGGTACTGTAGTAGATAGGCTAGAAGCTTGTGGTGGGATACTGGGCTGGAAGCAGAAATGAAAGGCCAGGGCAGATAAGCATCTTGCCAGAGGCCATCAAGTGAGTCAGGCTGCCCAGCAGCTTACAGGAAAATGCTCTTGGAAAAGCCATGGCCAACACATCTCTCATATTTTCTAATTACTCCTGTGTAACTCCTGAGAGCCCTTCCAGGTAGCAGCCAAAGTCTGCATTCCCATGTCACAGCTGGCCAAAGCTGAGTGACTGGGTGGCTATAGTGGTTGGCGTTGGAAACAGTGAGTCTCTGTGGCTTGGTTCCTTTGCTGTCTGTGCACTTCTTATGGCTTGGGGCACCCATCCCTGCTGCTATGGCTGCAGCACAGATCCGGTGCCTGTTGGGTAACTCAGCTTTATTTTCCACAAAAACATTGTGCAGTGTTCTTTGCTAGTTACACCAGAAAACCTAGAAGCAAGACATTTTAGTTCAAAATATGTTTTATTTATAAAGAGGAAATTTCTCAGGAATGCCAATGGGAATGGCAGCAAATCAAATCCCAGCAGTAGGTTCTCAATGGAACTTCTTTTTTTAAATACCATCTTAGAACCTCAGGGTATTTTCCATCTCTGCTCCTTCCTCCTGCTTAGTCAAGAGCTAGTTAGGAGCCGTGCTCCAGTGTCTCCTCTGCTTTGGCAGCCTCAGTGGTGATCTGAGCAATGGAACTGGTGCATGTCCTCTGCACCACGAGAGGATCCCATTCCAGTACTGTTGAACCAAACTGTCAGAGCCACAAGCTCCTGCTAAATACACAGCTCTGATATCCCATAAATGTAGGTCTTAAATAGATCTATTCCCTGATCACTAACCCCAGAGACCTCTTAACCTTCATAGACACTGAAGTTGGTGTTAATTATAAAGCTGAGTGTATTAAGGCCAGATCTCAAGGTATTTATATGGAACTGTACTCCTAAACCAGATTTATTATTTTAATGAGAGGCATGAACTGTAGTACAAGATAACTGCTGTGGTCCTGGACTGCCAAGACCCATCCTAGTGGCACTGGCATCTCTGGGCAGTGCTGGCCAGAACACCTTCCTCAGCAGAAGGGCTGTCCACATTTTAGAACTTTAAATGGCATTTTGTCCCCTTTCCCACTTAGGTTCTTGAGGCATTGAGCATGTCAGTGGAGTTTTAGAAAGTGTCTCAGTTTCTGTGTCTTTGTGCTGTCTTTATGCTGATCTTTATTCAGAGCATCCTTGTAAAGATGATGATGAGCATGGAACTTGAGGGAGGTGAAGGGCTGTTTTTTCTGTCTTATTTATGGATACAGCTGTAAGCCTGGCTGATGGTGACTGGAGTCACTCAGCTGTGAAAAGCACTCCAGGATCTGAAAGCAGAGGGTGTTTCTGTCCATTAACACCAGACTTTGCAGAAGCCCAGCTGAGTGGGGAGTCCATTTAGTCTCAGTCCCACAGCTGAGCCCTGAGAGGTGGCTTGAGCTGGCAGGTAGAGATTAAATGGCTGTTGGGTGTATTTAGCAATACCACTATGCCAGCATGACAGTAAATGATTTTGGGGCCATTGCTAATGTTAACACTCATCCAGGATGGATTTTACTTTTCATATTAAAGCAACTCTCACTTTTGGAACTAATGCAAACCCAGTTTGGAAGCAGCACCAGCTATTAGAAAAGAAAAAATGAAAATAGCATTGGCTGGTGTGAGAGAGATGTTCTGGAAGGAAAAGGTCCAGCCTGGGTTAAGAGAAGCTCAATGCATTCATACAGATCTAAGCTTTTCTGTTTGATGTTTTTTCTCTTCCTCCCACCCACCTTGGGACTGAAGTGAGGTAGGATCTGATCTACTCCCACTCCTCTGCTTGTAGGAGCTGAACCGCTCCGGCTGGTTCCCCAGTTATTCCCAGCTCACAGTCCCTTCAGACCACAAAACCATCCCCTGAGGCACTGATGGAGTTTCTGAAATGATTCCACAACACAGATAAGAACAAACTCTTGAAGAAACAACACCCAAACTCCCTCCCAACCCTTCCTCTGCCTGCAGTGAGTGTGCTGGAGGGCAGAACTGGGGAGCTATGGGGAGGGCAAGGACACAGGTGGTGAGGTGGGCAGCTCCTGCCTCCCAGCTGCCTCCAGTTTACCCTCCTGGGGAGGGAAATACTTCCAGCTGATTGAGGACACTATAGTCAAAATTCATTTCAAAGCAGCTGTTTCATCTTCCTTACTCCATTTGATGAGCTTTCCCCACCCTTGTCTGCTTGTCAATGTTTTATTCAGTCAGCTTCTCTCTGGTTTGGCCAGTATGACCAGTGTCTCTTAGTGGGCAGCACCAGCAGCTGCCTGACCTCTATCTTGTGATTTTTTTTAGTAGTTTCCATATTGGCAGTGCCCCCATGGTAACTTATATTATTTATTAATTATTCGTTTGAATTACAGCCAAGCATGCAGAGCAGCCCCCAGCCCCTTGCTGCTACGTGCTGAGCAAATCCATATCTAAAAGGCAGCTGTTTGTGTGGGAAAGTCTCCAGAGGTGAAAAGGGAAAACAAAATGCAAAATAGTGAGGGATTTTTGGTCATTTCAGACAAAAGTGACACTGGTTTGTTCAGAGCTGCTGAACCAGCTTCCTTGAGATACTCCCCAGCTCCTTGGAGTGTGAGCTTTTAAATGTCACTTTGGTTGTAGTTCCAGGAAGGATAGGGCTAAGCTGCCTGGAGGGCTGGCAGGAGAGGATGGCATGAAGTGGCATGACACAGCACAGCACATGGGCACCAGTGTGGCCTCAGGAAGGTCATGCAAAGGGTGAGCTGGGAGCCATGATGGTCCAGCTGCCCACAGGATGCCCATGGGTGCCGGCAAGTCCCGGGCTGGCAGGGACAGGGCTTCCTGCACCAGGTATGCTGGGACTGCACTGAGGGGGGTCCCAGATAGGTTTCTTTCTCTGAATAGGGTGTTTACCTCCTTTTATATACTGTAAAGGCCTTTTTCCCCTGATACTTTTTTTCCCCTCCAAATCTTGACTTTAATTTTTACATTGAATGAAACAGTCCTGTAATTAAATGTTCTTACAAATCCCTGGGCAGGGTATCTCATGACAGAAAAAAAGGCTGCTGATTTTATTATTATTACTAATGCAAAGTAATGAAATGTTTGATTCCTTATCAAGTCTAATTGAGGGAGTTAATCATTTAAGTTGAAAGGAAAAGTTAGCTCCAGCTCTTATGCTGAAGTGATCTGCTCAGTGTCCTGTACTTTACTGCCTAGTTAGATCTTGAGCCTCTGTTCTGGCTTGGAACATACAATACATGTAATTGCACACCTGTTAGTGTGAGCTTCTCTGTGTCATGGTGTTGGATCAATAGTTGGACTTGATGATCTTAGAGGTCTTTTCCAACCAAAAAATTCTGTGACTCTATGTTAGCAAAGTGGGCTTGAATACGTTTGGCTTTCTGTGTCACTGAGCAAACAGCAATAAGCTAAACACAGGGAAAGCTGAAGGAGAGTAACAGACTTTTGATGTCTGTGATGTCTGGCTCGACAAACCTGCTAAGTACACCTCACCAAGAAAAGCAAAGTAAGCCTTAAAAACATCTAAACTTGCTGAAGTGTCAATGAAAAATATTTTTACATCTTCAGTTTGAACTAAAAAAACCCCAAACAACCCCCCCCCCCAAAAAAACCCAACCCCAAACAAAAACCAAAACCAAAACCAACCAAAACCAAACCACCAACTCTGTGAATTAGTCAGTCCCACATTTCCTCCTGAACTGGACTAGCCAGCAGTTCCTACACTCTCCTTTGCCATCTCCTGCTCAGAAGCTCTGTGTGTGTGTGAATGATTCACAGACCCCAGCTGAAGGCTGCGGAAACAGTTGGGGCAGATGTTGGCCACCTGGGCTCTGAGAACAAGGCTGCCCAAAGCTAGGACAGGTTCAGCTTGCACAGCAATGATTTAGACATCAAACCATTGTCAAAACTAGGTCAGCTGGATATCAAAATCTGTGTTTGCTGGATATCCTGCTCTGGGGCATCTGAGCCTGGGCAAGCACACAGCAACTGTGGGCTGTCAGGGGACGGCAGCACAGCTGTGTGAGGGAGATGGGGCACGGCTGTGTGAGAGAGAGATGGGGCACGGCTGTGTGAGAGAGATGGGGCACGGCTGTGTGAGGGAGATGGGGTACGGCTGTGTGAGAGAGAGATGGGGCACGGCTGTGTGAGAGAGAGATGGGGCACCGCTGTGTGAGGGAGATGGGGTACGGCTGTGTGAGAGTACTGCGCTGATGCTGTGNGACAGGTTCAGCTTGCACAGCAATGATTTAGACATCAAACCATTGTCAAAACTAGGTCAGCTGGATATCAAAATCTGTGTTTGCTGGATATCCTGCTCTGGGGCATCTGAGCCTGGGCAAGCACACAGCAACTGTGGGCTGTCAGGGGACGGCAGCACAGCTGTGTGAGGGAGATGGGGCACGGCTGTGTGAGAGAGAGATGGGGCACGGCTGTGTGAGAGAGATGGGGCACGGCTGTGTGAGGGAGATGGGGCACGGCTGTGTGAGAGAGAGATGGGGCATGGCTCTGTGAGGGAGATGGGGCACGGCTGTGTGAGAGAGATGAGGCTCTCCTGTTGCTGTCAGTACTGCGCTGATTAAGATGGCAACTGTGAGAGTCCTTCGGGACACCAGAAAGCAGTGTAAAGGTTAAAAGCAGTCATTGTTTGGTATTTAGAGGCTTTACAAATAAAACTGCACATCTCTGGCAAAGGACATCTGCAGCAGATGCAGATAGCCAGGGAATGTGTTTAATACCTCAGTGAGCAGCAGTCTGTGGGATGGGAAGCAGAACTGCAGAACTGACAGTGCTGGCTGCATCTATGGAGCTGTGCATGCTGGAGCTCTGGGAAAGAGCAAGGAGCCCAGCACTGCTGAAACAAGGCCCAGATAAGGGCAGTCATTCGAAAGAAGGGATTTGGAGGCCTGTGCCCTGGCTCATGGCTGTGTCTGCCCTGGATGTGAAGCTGCAGCAGGGTACATATTCCCAGCACTCCTGCATCCTCCCAGCCTTGACGTGTCCTGCCCAGTCCTGCCTGGCTCTTGCACCCCTACCTGAGCAGTAGTCCCTCCTGTAGCAGTAGTGCCAGCAGTTCTTCCTCAGGAAAACTGCTCTGCCCACGGAACAGGGATTTCCCTGCCGTCATGGTGCATCCAGTGCCACAGGTGAGTTCAGCTCCTTCAATGTGGCCCCACAGCCTCTGAGGTCCTGTGTGGGCTCTGCGCTTGTTCACAGCTCTTCTAATTAAAAAAAAAAGGAGACCTGCCACACTGAGACAACCTCACATGGGGACAGGAGAGGTGCAGGTATGTTTGAGGTGATTCTGAGGCAGTGGAAGAGTAAGTTCAGATCTAAGGAGGAGAGCGGAAGATTTGGACTTGTTAGTCTGCATGTGGCCAGCTGAGACCTTCCTTTCTTCTCATCATCCTTTGCCTGCCTTTGATCTGGGCTCTACTTTTCCTGGAAGGCTTCCAACATTCTTAGTATAGCTATGAAGCTTCTTCCTTCTTTGCTATACAGAACACATCCCTCAAATTTAAGAAAGATGCTGTGATGATGAAGTGGGGCTGTTGTGTGTAGTCATTTCTGGATGAACGTGTTTAACTTCTTCAGATGTTCTTGATCTGTCTTTATTCTTAGAACAGACACAGAACAGACAACAACAGCACAGGCTCCCACACTCATCTAATAGTTTGACTTAGTGCAGTGTGGAAAATCATCCCTGTAAAGGGTTCAAGCTGTGGTTTGGGTACAGATGTCCAATAAATTGAGAACTTTTGGTGACCTTCATTTCTAGACTGACATGTCAGACAGATTCACATGCCAGAAGCACAGTGGGAAGCAAAGACTGGATTGGGAGGGATGCCAGGAGCCAGGATGCATTTGTACAGCTTTGGAGCAGCAGCTTGGCCATTGCTGGCCTAGGCAGCAGGATGATGGAGAGAACCCCAGGGGAGCTCACTAGATAACTTCAAAAAGGACAACAACAAAAAGTGTTGTGCCCTGCTCCTGCTTAGGAGAGTCAGAAGCAAAAGAGAAAAGGCTTCTTTCTTTAGAGGTGAGCAGTCACTTCTTCCTACAGCAGTAGGATCCTGACACTAGATAAGTAGCTGTGATTCATAAAAAACTAATTTATAATTTGCCAGAATATAATCCTATTTGATCAGTGTTATTCAGTTCCCCTTTCTTTTAAAATTCAGTGCACTTAACTGTTCTACGAGGGTTTATAAATGTTTAAAAATTGCTTTGTGGTCCCTAAAGTAATTTGACAAGTCTGACAGCTATTGATTAAAAACCTGAAATTATTCAGACTGTAGGATGACTTGGGGGATTAGATAGAAAGTTTTTTCGAATGTGAAAGGAAATAAGATGTTGGAAAGTAAATATGTTCTTGAATATTTTTGAAAAATCCATTACAACTGTGAAATTAAATTGAAATGAGATACTTCATGTGGGGATGAAGGAACTGAATGCTGGCTTTACTGTGTAGGCATGGGGTAGAACTCACCAGCCCAGGTCCAGCACATGTTTACCTGGAAGTTGCTAGTGATGGAGCTCTGGCTCAAATCCCTCCACAGGATGTGTGGGGACCCTGGGGGGCTCTGTGCACTTGCCTGATTCTGGGCAGGTCCAAGCCAGCTCCTTCCATCCATGTTCTGTATCACGGAGATAGATGCCAAGCAAGGTCAGCAGGCAGCTGTAGGGCTGATGGGAGTGTGGCTCTTTCTGTCCCATATGTATGTTCCTGTCTCACTCTGTGGGACAGACAGGAGCTAATCAAGTCTCAGACTAAATGACCACAGCCTCCCAAACTGTCCTAATTTGCACTTGTGCAAGGGCTGCTGCATTAGTTGGGAGCAGCTATTACACTGGATACCTCTGTCTCAACTTGTCCTTCTTCACCAGACCTCCGGGAGGGATATTCAAGAACCATCTTCACATCTCTGTACATGTCAAAGAGACTCTCCTAGGAAATCATTAGACCAACTGGGCCATTTTCCATATGACCAGAAGGGACCTCTTCCTTCAGCAGATCCAGACTTGCTCAGCTACTGATGACCAAACTTTAGAATGTCCTTCATAAACACAGTTTCTCCATCTTAACATCACTGAGCTTTTCTCTCCCATTCTCTTGCATTCTGGAAGGCTAATTCCAATTTTCACTTCTCTCAGGGTTAAAACCCCTCTTCTGATTTTCAAGTCTGAATGTATTCACAGCCAGTTCATAGCCACTTGCTTCACCAATGCTACCCTACAGCTTGAACAGCTCTTGTCTTTCTCATGTGCTTACTCTCAAATACATAAAGTCCTCATGCCCTTCAGTCTTATAGACTGAACCAGCTGAGTGTCACAAGGCTCCAGCATCAAGGTGAATATGCTCTGGCAGGTGACATACCACAGAATTACAGAATCCACCCCTGAATCAAGACTTGGGTTGATCCCATGGAGCAGAGATGAGCACTTTCCCAACTTGGCTGTGTTCAGCCCAGGCAAACCATTCTGCAGTTCCAAGTGATAAGCTGTAGCCAAACATCTCCAGGACTGAAGGGCAGCTGGCTGGGAATGAGGGCAAACATCGATGTAGCAGCTGGATTTGTGGGGCAGAAACAAGTTCATCTGCTGCATGTGTTGTGGTAGAACTTCATGATGGCAATGCCAATGGCAAACATGCTGCTGGGCACAGAAACTCCTTCTACACCCTTCTCTGAACACAGAAACTGAAGCTATCTCACCTGTACCCAAGAGAGGTGCCTGGGCGCCGGTTGCCACACTGCTGTCAGAGAACACATGGCAGCTCGGGAAAAGAATCAACATAGAAGTCTGCAGGATGGAATAAGATGTCTGGTCAGCTTTGTGGGGTCTGTCTGCCAAGCCAAGTAGTCCAAGTAGTACACAAAGACCTGTTTCTGCTTTTGATGGCATTATCACTGCTGATATTTAATCAGATAATTGATAGCTGCTGGTATTGGTTATATTCCTGAGTGATTCTGTTCACACAGATAATAAAGCATTTGTTATGATGATTCAGTTCCCTGCATTGAACAGCAGATTTGTGGATGTGGAGATATTAAATAAGCAGATCATAGAATCAGCCAGGTTGGAAGAGACCTCCAAGATCATCCAGTCCAACCTATCACTCAGCCTTATCTAAGCAACCAGACCATGGCACTAAGTGCTCCATTCAGGCTTTTGCTGAACACCTCCAGGGACAGCGACTCACTCACCTCCCTGGGCAGCCCATTCCAATGCCAATCACTCTCTTGTGAAGAACTTCCTCCTAATATCCAACCTAGACCTCCCCTGGCACATCATAGTGGGCTTCCTTGGCCTGTTACCTCAGCAGGGTACCATGCAGTCCTTGCTCATCTCCTGTAATTTTGTTTCAGTAGAATTGGTGTCAACCAAGTGTTCAGAATCCTTAGTTAGCGGAGTTTGCCAGGTACAACGTGGGGCTTGTACATGGTGTCACCCTTGTGCTGCATGTGGCCCTCAGTTATATTCCAGTGACAATATTAAGCTTTTAAAAGATGAGTGTAAAGAAGGAGACCTTCAAATTTAGTTCCTGGCAGAAAATACTGGGCACCACATAGCTGTCATTCCGCAGCAGACAGGGATTATCCATAAACCCTGTACCTCCAAAGTGAAGAGGAGTAATAAAGCTGACCCCAGGCGCACTTTGAACTTGGCTACCTCTGATTAATTAAGTTTTTCCTGCCTTGAGCCTGATTTAGGACTTAGGCTCAGAATGAAGGATTTAAGTTAAGAAACTGTTGAGAAATTGAAGGACAGCTCTCATCCCCTCTTTCTCGTCTCATCCCTTTCCCTATCACATGCACACACACGTGGGTAGTAGAGAGCTTGGTGTGGCTGCTGGAAAATGAGTCTCCAAAGGCATTCCTGTCCCAGAATTCTTGTCATTCCTCCTGCAATTGCCCCACTTTCCCTGTGGATTTTCATTCCTCCCAAGCCTGAAATGTCAGTCGGGCATGGCAAACGCTTGGCTAATACTGGCCATAGGTCCCAGGGCAGTGTGGAAGGTGTAATTGTGATTCTGCACTTCCATGCAAAGTAAGAAGGTTTCTGTACAGCTATGGAGTATCTTTCATTCACTGCTGTGATGATTGAGCTTCCTGGAGTGTTTCAAATCAGCAGTGGCAGGGTTGAAGCTCAGCACAGCCATAGGGGACTCCAACTTCAGAGAACTTCTCTGCTTCAGACGTCAGGGCTGGGACTGAGGATGGGGCTGGGGCTGGTTCTGCAGCTCCCCAGAGTGCAGCCTTGCACAACAGCCCTCAAACTTCACAGCCTTCCTTGGTTAATGGCTGTAATGATGGTAATAGAGTTCATTAAGGTGTTGGTGTTTACAGCCTGCTGCATGGGCAGGGAACTGCTGAATAAAACATAAGGAAACCTGTGCAAGTACAATGCAAACACTGGATTTAATATTCCTGCTTGTCCTTGGGATGACTTGCCCAGGCTAGAAGAGGATGTGGTTTGAAGCAGGACTGTCTGGTGGAGAGCATGGCACCCTGCGCCGCCAGAACCTTGTGGAGCTGGAGCTCACTGCCAGAGGCAAGGGGTTTGGGGCTCTCCTGCCAGCATGTGCCATTGCCTGTGTCACCACAGGCTGAGTGACAGCACTCAGAAATGCCTGTGAGAACCTTGACTGAGCAACAGCCTATGTCTGGGGTCTGGGCAAGTCCTGCAGCTCATGCCTGTCCACAGAAGACAGCAGTGGTGTGGACATGGCAGTTTATAGCTGGGTGACAACTTTGTGACTTCTGACTGACATTTGCAGGGTTATTTGCAGTCTGTACTGAACAGGGCAGGAGTACAAATCCCTCTGCTGAGGTGGACAGACACTGGCTTTGAAAAGCCTCTTGTAGTATGCTCAGTGATAAGGAAAAGTGCAAATATGAGGCAGAATGGCTCCGGTTCTTTTTTTCTGCTGTTTCTTTGGTATTTGGTGACCGTGATAGAATTGTTTTGGTTTAGAAGGAGTTTTGTAGAACATAGTTGGGAATATGTTTGGTCCTACCAGCCCATTGAATCTGCTCCTGTCCTGGAAAGTCACTGAACCACTACTCTCCTAATGTGATTGCTGCACCTGGTATGCTCTGCACAGCACTGGTGCTGTATCCCAGTAAATGCTCCAGGTTGCAGAAGGGAGGGAGGAGGTTTCACAGGTGTAGGCAAGTCTACCAAAAAAAAAAAAAAAAAA